>WYDI02020049.1:15010-30987 GCA_009867235.2 Psittacus erithacus | reverse complement strand
CGAGAGAGGGAGGGAGGGAGCGAGGGAGGGAGGGGAGGAAGGACAGGGAGAGTGCGTGTGTGCGAGAGGGGGGGAGAGGCAGGGGAAAACTGCAGAGAGCGAGAAGAAAAGTGCGATAGAAGCCCAGCCCCGGGTTGGTTTGCGCTAGATTATTTTAGCAACCAAATACCTTCCGCTTACCCGCGATGTTTAGTGGTCTGATTTACGCGCTGAATTATCGGTGTAAATCGCTGGCTGTCGCCGTTGCCGCGTAGGGGACTCGAGGCCGGGGGCACGGACGGCTACGGGGCGCGGGGGGGCCGTCCCCGAGAGGCAAGCCCGCCCCGGCCGGGTGCCTGCAGCTCCGGCAGCGCCCGCGCTGCGAGAGGGGGTCCTGCCCGCTCACCATTCATTGTGCTTCTCTAAAAATTAATTTTCCAGGGCATGAAGAGAACGGCTCATTCAAACCATGCTTGGCACCTCTCTTCCTTAAGTGATCGCTGCGATCAAGCACGCTGTGGATGTAGAGGGAGAGAAGGGGCGGGGGGGAAAGAAGGGGAAATCCTTTTTAGTTTTGAGATTAGGTTGCCAAGCTTTGAAAAGGGCTTAAAAACAAAGTCATGCTCAGCCTTTTGTGGGAAAGATCCAGATGTTATGTAGATTTTTTTGTTTGCATGTTCATTTTGAGCGGACCCGGCTGTGAGCGCTGCTTTCACGCGTGCGTGTAGCTGGACTTTGCCGTAGATCGACGTTGCGCTTCTGGAATGTCTGCTGAAGTATTAGCTCGGTAATGCCTTCTAATGGTAGTGCTAATTACGGTGGGGTTATTTAGCAAATTAAGTGAGCTGATGCACCCCCCACCCTTGAGCACCAAATGAACTTTTCCGAGCACACACTTACACACACACAGAGACACGTTAATTTTGGTGTGTTTCTCTCGCCCAATCGCTTTGCCGGAGCTACCCCAGCCTTGCCTCAGAGCAGTCAATTACTAAAGCTGGCCGGGATCATCAATCATGGGGGATGCTTGAAGTTTAGGGGAGGAGCGATGGTCAAACTATCGATTGCTGCAGTTTTGTCCTCCCCAGCCCCCCACCCTTGTTCACGGTCCCCTGCACATAAAATCTAAACCAGACTATCCCGTTAATAGTGGGATTTATCAATGATTATGTACCTGGTTGTGAATGTGGCCTCATACGTAGCTGGCTTTTAAAATACACGGCAGAAAAATATTATTTATTCAGTTAGGTTTTGGTTTAGTTTGCTTTGATTTTCGTGGTGATGACGATGATTATAAGATTTTTTTTTTTTCTTGAAACTTTAAGAAAATGACTCAACGGGTAGTTACAGATATTTGGCCTGATTTTAATAGGCGTAGGGAATGAGCTCCAGAGGTCAATAAACCCCTCCAAAATGATGAATGATTGAGCACCTGTGATGATGATAGTGATTACCGGAGCAATTAAACAGTTTGATTAAATGAGCCATCATAACAATGATGTCTGCGGGAAATCAGCCCTCACATATAAAGAAAGATAGTGTGAAGCGCTGACAAACGCCAGTGGGCATTCTTGCATGTTCCGATAGCGCCGAGCCCTGCAGAGCAGAGCAGGGCTGTATTTACAAATATGGGGGCAATACGGAGAAAAGTCCTTCTCTTACTTTTAGCCAGAGTTGCACCCTGCTTAAAACCAGCCAGGAGCCGGAAAGCAGACCCGGGTTTGGTTATTTTTTTTTCCTTTTTTTTTTTTTTTTTTTTTTAAATCTTTTTTTTTCCAGACGATCTCCTCCAAGATTAAAGCTAGTCCTAAGAGCAACCGAATTGCTGTGACTGACTTTCATGGGACTGTAAAGCGAGGTGAGTAAAAAAGCCCTTAGTATGTGGATCTCTTTCAAGCAGTGGTTAAGTAGATTCATTTCGCAGGGAAAAAGCCAGTCTTCTTGTGCAGTATTTTATACTCTGTCGTATAAATCGGTAACGTAATTCAAGATATTCATGGTAATGAATGCTTGGCTAATCCTTTGGGTGCATGGAGACCTACAGAGCAGTAGGTTATGCAAATCCGTGCCTACTTTTACAGCTGTAGTTTTCTAGCAGATTTTTTTAAGAGATCTAGTCATCGGTGAATGCTGTTTGGTTTTTTCCCTTCCTCCCACCCCGCCCCAAAGATGCCAGATTTCTAAACTTGCATGGAATCACTTGGTTATTATACAGCCCATACAGCCAGCTTAGAGGACGTAGTTTAAATATTTGTAGCTTCCAAACTTGTTTTTTTAACTGAGGCAGTGCAAACCTGGAGCCTTGCCTCTTGAGATATACAAGTGTGTCTCTTCTCAAATAGTTTTAGTATCACCAAAAAAGAGGTCTTTACTTGTAATGTGGCCGTGCAAAAGTAATCTAGCTCCACTGAAGGCTCCATGTATTTGTTCAGACCTCAAGCTGTGGGAGAAGTTTATCAGTTTTCCTTTCAAAAAGAAGTTTTTGGAATACTTGACTCCCACAAAAAAAAAAAAAAACCTTCTTTGCTTAGAGTGTAATCTTAAACCTGATTTTTGTTTATTTCATGATTCTGTTTCTCGCAGAAGTCCCTGTAGATCTCTGTTCTCTTCACTGAGAAATTGTTAGAAAGCAACCTAAAATCAAAGCTGCAAAAGAAGCAGCCAAAGATTTTTGCAGTGTTCAATGCTGCTCCTTTCACTTGTTTCTTCTTTTTTTTTTTTTTCTTTTTTATTTCTTTCTTTTTCCCTTCCTAAACTAATTAACCCCCTGTGCTGACTCGCCCTGCTGTGCATGTGTGTAATCTGGGACAGAGACCAACTTTAAAAAATTATTTTAACTTGTAGAAAAGTGTATTTTCATACGGTAAATAAAGGGCTTTCATGTTCCTCCTGTGTCTTTTTTGGTTTTGTTTTTTTTTTTTCCCCAGTGAAAAGAGTTGGAGCTTTTTTCCTCTTCACTATCCCAGCGGATTAAATCACACAGAGAACATGGTTTATAAAGCGCTACAGTTTAGCCATTAAAAAGGAATCTCAATTTAGCGCCCTTAAGTGAAAGTGCTCAGCTATTAACAAATATGCTGTTGGGAACTCGGAGGAAAATGGGATACGTGCGTGCAGGGGGTGGGGGCTACCACAGTCTTAGGTCATTTTTTATTTACTTTTTTTCCCATTGTCCCCCAGCCGGGCGATCTACTTCTTTTAAAACAGTAATTCGAGAAAATTAAATTGGCTATTTTACATTCCTCGTGCATCAATTTCACAGCGAAGGCTGTTTCCAGGAAAAGTGTGATAGACGAGTCTGTGGGGTCTCTGTGTGTGTGCTTGGGCTTTTTTTTCCTCCCCCACCCCCTTTTTTTTTTTTTTTTTTTTTTTCCGCCATTTCAGCTCAAAGTCCAAAGAGAAATGAGGTGTCCGGTATGGAAGTGCATCTCAGTCAACAGCCAGCTTCTTTTGCCGAGGCTGGAAATGGTTTTAACAGGCGGTAAAATTTCATCTTGTGGTGTCAAATTGGGGTCAGTTTGGGGTTAGCGCTCTCAGTGTCCGAGCAGGAGCTGTCCAGCTGTGTGGGGATTCATTAAGGGCAAAAGATCCGTTTCAAGAAAAACAATACAAAGACAATCAGAGGGCTAAAGATCCTCTTCAAATCGCATTTTACAAGTGCACCAGAACAAATACGGACGCTGAAACCTATTCCCTTCAAACTCCCAAATCGGCTTCTTAGCCCTTGGAGGGAGGGAGAGAGAAAATCCTCTAAAACTTAAGAAGAGTCTGTTTTCAATCAGCCTTTCCGAAGTGTGGCATCTTAGTCCTTTGCTGGCTTTGAGACATGCCTCCCTCTCTCCCCCCCTCTCTTTTTCCACAGCCTTGCAAAAGCGGATGGCACAACAGGTAATATTCCAGATTTCAGGATTATATGCCGCCGAGGACCTTGGACTGCTGTTTGGTACGCGCGTCTGTGCCTAGCACAAGATTTAGTGCAAATAGAAAGTTTCGTGTGGGTTTGTTTCTTTCTCTTTTTTTTTTTTTTCCTTTTTTTTTTTTCCGGGGGGTTGTGGGGAGAGTTGAGGGGGTGAGAAACAAGCCATGCTCGCAGGAAATCCTGTTGGCCCTCTGAAATTTGCTGCACTCCTTGTAGGTGATGCTCCGGTCTGACGGGCAGTTTAGACTAGATTTACTTTATGGTTCCTAGCATTTGTGGAGAGCACCTATTGCTAATCTGGTTTATTAAATTCGCGTGGTTTAAATCCTCTTAGCGCCCCTACATCTGTTAGAATAATTGACGCCTTGCTACAGGGACAAATAACTTGAACCTTAATCTTGTTTGTAACTTTATTCAATGTTTGTTTGTGCGCTGAGTTCAAGTATTTCGGGGGAATGCCATTGTGTTCGCAAACACAGGGGCTACATTTGCCGGCAAAGCTCCCCGTGGACAGGCTAAGGATATCGTGGAAGGGGACGACAAATTGTGCATATTTGAACCGGAGTTTCACCATGAACTATCGTTCTAGGAAACGTGTAGTTTACTGAAGAAAGTAGTCTGCCTTTTAAAATGTAGCTGCGGGATTACATCACCGTGACCCCGTAGTAAAATCCACGGGGATTTTTCTTCTTGTTTCACTCACAGGGCGATGTGTGGGGTGTAAACAGTACCTTTTCCTTTCTATAATTAGGATTATGCCAGGGTTTAAACTCTTACCCCCAAATTCGCTCTTTACCAAGCTTTCCTTTGCCTTTACGCTTGGTTCTTACAACTTGAGCCACTTTTTATGCGTTTTAGCCACTTTGAGTCCTCGACTTCGGGACTTCTGAGGTGCCATCTCGGGTGCCCCAGGGCAATCCCGCAGTCTCGGTTCTGCAGGTCGCTGGGTGAGGTCTGCACCCGCCTCGGTCCGCTACCACCACCCCCCCGCCCCGTCCTCCCTCGCCGATTGTGTACTTCGCTTTTCACTCATCTATAATTTTTTCTAAAATCTTTCAATTCAGTCTGTAAAGTCAGTGATAGCTCATCACGGTGAACTTTTCTTGACCCCGACAGCGGTGTGACTGGGATCTTCGGGAGCTGGATTAGGAGGAGATTCATGGATTTACCTGCTAACTTCCTTTTTAACTCTTATTTCTTCCTCCCGTCCCTCTTCTTTTAAAGAAAAAAAGAACTCTCCTGAACTCCCCCGAGAAGCAGGAGCGATGCAGGGTCCGCCTGCCCCTGCCCTGCCGTGTCCTCGCGGGGTGCGGAGCTCAGACCGCCGCTGCCGGGTTCCCGGCGGGATGTGGAGGTGCCACCGGCAGCCCTCTAGCGCTACCTGGCGGGGCTCCAGCACCATCCCTCTGCCGCGCAAGGCCCCGGCCCCCGCGCGGCGGTGATGGCGCGGGGCGGTGCGGAGCAGTGCGGAGCACTGTGGAACGCTTCGCGCCTCAGCCTCCCGCGGGCCTCCGGGGGCTAGGTTTGGCGTCGCCCCCTCGCCGCGTCCCATCGAGGGGGTGGGCTGCGGGGCCCCGGCGGGAAAGGGAACGGGGGGACCGCTTCGCCTTGGGCCGGGTTATCTCACGCTGGTGCGTGTGAAGAGCTGATGTCAGACCAAAATGCGGCTTTTTTCATCATGTCTTAGGCTGGGAGGTTTGTAGACGTGAAGCCCATAAACAGCCAACGTGCCTGTTTCCATCATAAACCAGGGAGAGTAAAATACCTGTAAGGGCTCCCAGCTACTGCATGGCTGCTTCCACCGGGGCAGCTAAAAACCTAGTTTGCATTTGCTGGAAGAAGCCCAAAGCATTAATAAAATCCATCTTTCCAATGTGACATCCTAACAAAAAGGATAGGTAGGGCAAACTAAATCGCTTCAGTGCGGTATCAGAGCATCCGCGAAGGCTCCAAACTCCTCTCAGAGCTCTGTTCTCGCGCACTCAGAATTTTCCCTTTTGTTCTCCAGTTGCCTATAAAACTCCAGAAGAGGAGAGGTCTCCTTTTTGCACTGGAATTCCCGGTTCGGAGAGGGCAATATCCTCCTACCTCCTTTTGAAAGGATACGGAGAGCCTCACAACACACAGGCGAGCACTTCAAGTACGAGCCTCCCTCTTTTTTTTTTCCCTCATTTTTTCCCCAAAAAGCTGCTCGGCCCATTGTTTGAAGTGGGATTTAGCATGCAGCCCAAGGGAAAAAGGGGGGGGGGGAAATAATCTAAGGAGCCCTGTTTGATATTGCATGGAGAAAGAGCTGACAAAATATTATAGCGCGTCTCCTAGAAGGATGTGTTGGGAGCTGGCGGTGTGTTTCTGAAAGAAAGGTGGTTTTTTGTGTTCGGTTGTTTTTGTTTTTTTTTCTTCCACCCTAAAAGATTGTGATCCCCTTTGTATGTCTTTCTTTTGATCCCACAAAGAGAATGCCATATCCATATACGTGTTTGCTCTCCATGCAAGAAATGCAAAGGACCGCACAATGGAATATGCAGCCGGTTAGTCCTCATAATGCTTAGTTTTGCTGTAATTAATTGAAAATAGTTATTAGGTCGTCATTGGCAATAGCGTAAATAATTGCAGCAGATTTTTACTTAAAATTGACCGGTCACAGAGTGATAGATCGATTCGAGGTATAAAAATGATGTATCAAAACATCAATGTCGATTATTTGAAATATTGTAGTCGAATCTTTTTATTGCTTCATCGGTTAAGTGTCTGAAAGTGCTATGTTCCAACATATATTTATGTTGTCAATACTGTCAAAACTGTCAGTTTTATTATAGTGGATTTGTAATACATTTTGGATTTGCTCATTTACATAAAATGTCCACCCCAGATACCCCTCCTTTTCTCCATCTCTGGAAATCTATGTCAGTTTAATGAAAGGATTCAGGACTCATACCTGAAGGGGAAAAAAAAAAAAAAAAGAAAAAAGGAGTGGAGATGTTGCTCCATCAAGTCCAACTTAAACCTCCTTTTGGAAAGCTTGGGCTATTTCTAACCTGCCATAAGAGGGAATTCCCTCCTCCCACTGTCTCTCCCCCCTTTATTTCCTCAGTAGGATTTAAACACTTTCCTACCCTCACACTTATATGAAACCCTTCGGGAGGATTGAGGACCTGTGCTGGGAGACAGCAGAGCCCCAGTCCACCTGTGAGTGCAACACCCTCCCAGAGAGCCCCAGCACACATGTGGGGCTTCGTCCCCCTAGAACGAACGAGACAAAAGCAGCAATAAACGTGTGCGTGATACTTCCTTAACCGGTTGAAGCCCAAAGGAAAAAGCAAATTGGATGCAGTATTGGGAATTTGATGTGACACCCCCCCCTCCCCCGCCCCCCATTTTATCAGGGTCTGATTATTCGCTTTAATTGTAAGCGCTGATTTGTTATTAGCTGGACTCAGGCACCTCTCTGATTTTCTTCAAGACCTCATTTGAAGGATAGAAAAACTGAGGAATAAATAAATCCATTTACACTCTAAACACTCTTCCATCGAGCAAACATTGGAACTGGAAAACTAACTTTATTCTCTACCCGTGTCGGGAGGATGAGAGTATTTTGGAGGCGGACCTGAGGTGTTGGGGTGCCTGTCTTCTTTCCTCTTCTTTTTTTTTTCCCCTTTTTTTTTTCTTCTTTTTTTTTTTTCTTTCCCCCAGGGATATGTGTGTTTAAAGAGATGTCGAAGAGATTTCTGAGTTCAAGGGGAAGGAGAGGTTGGTTTGGGGAATGACAGCGTGCCCGGCAGGTATTTTAATGACCGTCCCTTCCTTTAAACAATTCAAATTTCTCTGCTTCTTTCCATGCAGAATATCTTCCCCAGACCAAGTATGATTTCTGTTGTAATTCGTGTGTGTGTATTTGTGATCCCTTCTGAGGTAAATTGAGAAGTAAGCTGCACAAAAGCAGGAAATCGCCCCTGGGGTGCTTTGTTTACTTTGGTTTGTAAAATCCTGCTAGGAGATGGTTTCCTCAGCGTGTGGCAAGTGTCTCTTCAAGAAATTCATCAGCCCTTCTACAATTACTTCGAGCTCTGAGAGAAGAGAGCTGCCATCACTTTCTCACATCCCAAGGTGTTGCATGGAGGAGAGAAGAAAAGGCTGGAGCATTTAATTATCGGGGGGGGGTGGGGAAGGTTGGGAGGTAGCAAAGGCTGCAGGAAGCGGTCCTGAGCCTGTACCTGGAAAAGAAAAACCTGCAAGGGTGTATCTGGGAGATGTGTGCCACTGAGAGATGGGGAAAGTACCCCATCTCGTGCAGTAATTAGTCTGAACAATAAACATAATTGGAACAAAATCAGTTGGAAATTCCTGCGTTTTTAATTACGTTTCATTTTCTGGTAAGCCGTAAAATTATGAATGCCTCTCTATTAAACACTATCCACTTGTAAAGCATTTAACAACAATTATTCCTTAATCAGTTGGAATGTTAGCCACAAATGATGCTGTTAAACATCAAAGGGACGCCTTAGACGTTACCTTTTAGTCGTAAGTAAGAGGATTAATTTCTATAATTAGAGGGGATAAATATGTGCATAAATAAATCTGAGTTTTTTACACGTTCTCATCCTACCCGAGAGAAGCGAGGGTCCTTGACATCGCCGGCACTTCTAGCTCTCCTCCGGCTCAAAGGAGGCGACCCGGGCTCAGAGAAGTGAGAACACCTCTCCGGGGAGGCCCGATCCTGCGCGTCGCTCCGCGCCTCTCCGCGCCTCTCCGCGGGCACCAGTAAAGCGAGCGCTCCTGCCGCTGCACAAGGGCTGGGGCTTGGGCCCGCCGCAGGCACGGGGCGCCGGGGGGGATTCGCTCGCCTCCATGGCTTGTATTTACCTTTTCTTGCGGCACCTGGGGTCTACATGGTGGTTCGGCTCCCTCGGGGACAATTTGCCGCCCTCAAACGAAGCTCCAGATTTGAGCTGAATACCGCAAATAAAATTAACATGACCTTGATTACACCCTGTATGAATATCTCATTTACCTAATGACTTTATGTCACGTACGCAGAGGGTCAATTTCCTTTTAACCTTTTCCATAGCTGCAGTAAGCATTCTTTTATAATCAATGGTTGTTTGAATAATCAATTCACGTTTTATGATCCCTGACAAACTCAGTATCTGTGTGCCTCGTTTCAGCAAAGCAGCCAGCCCGTCTCCGCGCCGTTTTCACGTCTGAAGGGTTTGAGGCGGGTTTTCCCTGATCCCCGGAGAGCGTTCCTGGGCCGCTCAGGGCAGCAGCGGCCGGGGTCTGCGGGGGACTGCGCTTCCCGCCCCGGTCCGCCGCCGCGGAGGCTCCGTGCATAGGCCCTGCCCCCAGGCGAAGGCTTGAGGAGGCGCTGCTTCGGCCGGCAGCCCTTCGCATCTCTCCAGAGCTGGACATGCACTTTCCAAGTTTTTCCATTCGCTAGCCGCAAAATATGAGGTTTTCCCACTCCCCTCCCCCCTTCCCGTCCCGCCTGGAACCGTTCGCCCTTTCTGCATTTGCCGGGGCAAGCGGACGTGGGGGAACGAAGTTCCTCCGGCTCTGAAGCCGGAGACCGCCTCCGTAAAGGCTTGTGGGGATGTGTTGTGTCCGAGGCCGCGTAGGCGCATGGGGAGACCTTGAATGAGTCCAGGCGTTAGAATAACTGTCACGCTGATTGAGGTCCACGAGTCCCTCATGGCCACCAGCCCCTTTGTCGTCTCTCCCAACCGCCTCCAAACTGAGGTTTGGAAAACTTGCCCCGCGCACCACTCGAGTGCAGCAGTGTACACGGGAGGGGAAGAGGTTAGGGCAAGCTGAACTTTGCAAGTGTTTTTTCTGTAAGTAGCTCACATCTGCTGTGATCTATGGTGTGAGTCAGCAACCGAGACTTATCACAACCCTGTTCCCTCTATTGGATAATTAATGCTGATTCATAGCGGTTTCTACCTACGAATGTGTGTTTCGTTTTTCTCTGCAGGGTCCGTGGTTCTTTGGTATGTTGTTATTCCCTGAAAGGTAATTGCACTTGATATTCTCTCGGGGAAGGCTCATTAGCCAAGGGCAGGGTGGCGTTGCCAATCTCAGATTCTTTCAACAATTCAATGCAAACATTTGCCCCAAAGGTTTAGCACAGCACTCCCAGCTCACAGAACAGCCCTTGGATGCAGCATTTCCCCTAAGAAGCCTTAAGTCTAAAAAGAAGTACATATATATATGTGTGTATGTATATATGAAATATATATATTTTTTCCTACCCAAGCAGGATACATATTAATTCAGGGTTTTTATAGTTTAACCCCTCACTGTAAGTGATCGAAGCTACACAAGAAAATTAGACATGTTGCCTTGGACTGCAGTACTTTGCCCTCCCTGTTATCAGAAGACAGTCAGGACACAATCATGAATGAAGGATTAGAAAAGGCACCACATCTCCTTCTCCTCTGTATGCACTCCTCTGCGCTGTTTTAAGATTTACAAAATGCATGTTGAAAACACTTTTCCACTGCCCACCACTGCAGACCTACACTTGCCTTCTTTCTCAGACATGCCTGCTGTCATATCTTTGGCTTCTTTCATCTCTCCTGCTAAATTAATTACCACACTAATGTAAGGCAATGAGACTCAGGTATAAGGCAAGTAAGGGAAGATACATTACTTGATATATATTATTATATGAAGGTGGGTCCTCCATGATTATTCTCACTTTATTTTTTTCTTTCTGTTCATAATTTTGAAAATCTTTTTCCATTTGGGTCTTGGTAGGTTGAACAGGACGATTTGCAGTAACATTGCAGAGAAGATCCAGTTCTCACAGTCGAAAATGGTTCCTACAGGACTGATGAAGAGGAAGCAGAGGGACAACACTAGTCATAACATGTTTTTGGACATCACCAAGTTTTCCGTGTTAGAATAAAAAAATCTGGATATCTGTATTCATGGGGAATTAGATGGTATATTCTCCCTGGTAATGGTGTTAAAGGGCAGAGTCCATTCTGAATTCCAAACAACAAACCTTGGGTCTAAATTGTATATCTAACTGTCTTACTGTGTTTACATATTTCCACTCGCCATGTTTTTCCCATCACAGTTAGCCAATAAACTCAAAAAGCAAATCTCATCTGTGCTGTACCACCACTGACTGTAATGTTAGTATATTAAAAAAGAAATTGTCCTATAGCATGACACTGCATAATAAAGTAGGTCCAAAACTCTAGACCCTGAGATGCTACCAGTTTTAATCCTTGCTCTTAAGACAGGATGCCAGGGTCTACAGGCCTCATCTATTAGGGAGACCAAAAGTTCACAGAAAAACACCTCAGTGCTGTGAATCTCTGTTAACAATGTTTTATATGCTTACAGCCTTCAACATCTTCAAGCCCAAATCTCTGTCCCAAAGTCCCATTTGACTGAAGGAGAATGTGAACTAAGGACACAGGGTGGGATTCTGCAGGGTAGTTTTGCAGGATGCCAAGTCTGCCTGTGTGAAGTAGATAGCTTTCCAGGTCCTACTGATAGTAATTGTGAACAGTCACAACCCTTGCAGTAAGCCCCCAGCACAAGAAAACATCAGTTCTTTAACTCATACTTTTGTGATTCACAGCTATAGGGTTTTTTGACACTTTAAGTACCTCTCACATCACGGTGGCCCATTCTGCTTTTTCAAAAGTGTCTTTCAAAATGAACAGGCTTTTCAGTAATGAAACATGATCCAGTTACTCTTCTAATAGATTTCTTTTTTAAAGTACATGCTAAATTTAAAACGCCTCATGCATTTATAAACAATCACTAATAGTTCTATTGATCAATGACATAAATAGCTCTAGCAGAAGTTGTTGTTTTGTTTTTTTTTTTTAAGTAGATAAACATAAACAGCATTGAAAATATAACACGCAAGTGATTGTCCTGTACTCTTACCTTGAGGCTGTATTAAGATCACAGTAAGACATATCCAGGCATGTGTCATACTGAATAACACTATTTCTTGGGTGTTTAAGAGCACACGACTTTACCTTGGACTTCAGAACAGCTGAGACATGCCATTTAAAAGCATGGTCCTGGCATTACAAACCTACTAATACATAATTATTAACATATATATGAGATACTTTAAAAAAATTGTTTCACATTGACTCTCGTATAATTTTATTTCTATTATTCATGTGCAAAGCTAAAAATAAACATTTGAAATATTTTTCTCTTTTAGGGAAGAGCTGAGAAAACTATTCATTTGAAATGAACTCTTGGATGAGCGCAGACATATTTTCTGGGCTCGGATCTCTTATTCCCAGTTGGGAACCCCATATCAGATATGGGCAGTACAATTGGTCCTTAAAGGTAGAGCTCTCTTTATTTCAAATTATTCACCAAGAATTCCTTAGGCAAACAGTTTCCAGCCTAAGAACCATTCACAATATGTTCAGTTGGGCTTTTCATTTCATTACTCTTGATGTGTCACTGGTCACCTATCACACTTGCTCTACTTCCCAACAGGTTGGTTGAAGATTTTTAAACAGGAGACTAAATGAATAATAAAAGTGTTGAAGAAATATCTGTGTCTGTGCCGGCATGCTTTTGTTTTGTACAGGTATTCATCCAAAGCCTCATTCTGACTTCTAATGAGCAGGATTCAATCCATAAAGGAAATCTATTTACCTAATACTTGTTCAAAGAAAAATCCTGCTTCCTTTAATGTTCATTTATATGGTCATAAACATGATCAAAACATGAGCCATCTGAACCTCCTATAGCTGCCTTGTCAATAGGGTTGCAGTATGAACCCAAGAACATAACCAGTTTTGTCACTCAAGGTTAATTTCAGCTTTCAAACACTGCAGAAAATCATCAGTTGCCTTTCTTCTCCCCCCTGGTGTAACTTCAGATCACTTCCCCTGGCAAATGGCTTTTGATACTCAAGTAAGATCATATTGTTTGATCCAAAAGCAAATTTTTTTTTGTTGTTGTTTCCAGACTTCCTTTATTGAAGAAGGTCCTGTCTGCAGCCAATATGTTCCTGGTAACTGTTTGTTCCTGAAATAAACATCTAGCACGATTCTTAGTATTTGAGAGAGGCACTGCTTTCATTACATATCTTCCATATGAGGGAAAAAACACTGCAAAGAAAGCCTTTATCCTGCTTTCCTTGGACACCTAACAGTTCAACAGACTTCTTTTTTATTTATTTTTTCTTTTCTTAGATTAGCAAGCTTGCAAAGAATGGGATTTCAGACTCCCTGTGCTGCAATTATTATACTTCCAGATGGACTATTTTGTTTCCTCAGTAAGGGTATACTATAAGTATTCCTAATTTGAGAATTTATTCTACTGGATTACCATAGACACAAAAATAAGTCAGATTAAGTATTTTTTCCTTTGTAAATGAAGTGTTATCAGTGAACACTTATAAGTCAGAGGAATAAATTCTAAATCTTTACTCTGATCTGAAGATTTGAACTGTCCTAAAGCTTGAAACATTAGGATGAGAGAGCATAGTCTTGATATTTCTTTCTGAACAGAATATTAAATAAAATCATTGCTATTCCAATGAAACATGCAAAGTGATGTTAATGCAAATTCAGGGACAGAGAGAGAACAGAAGGAGTTCATGGACCTCATTCTCTTTACTTAAGCAGGAGAAACTAGTGAAGTTAATGGAATTACAGGGATATAAAACTGTAGTAAGGTGAAAATTGCACAACTTGTGTTTAACTAGATGCTATTACTTTAAAAACAGAGTTTACTTCACTAAACAATCTGCAAATAAACACAAAACAAAGGGCAAATGAGACATATTACAAGTAGGCATGCATGCAAAAAAGGTAAGTGCAAATTAGATTTGAATATTCATGAGTCACAAATCATTGACAGTTTGAAATAATGCAAAACAGCTTTATAAATGAGGTTAAGGCAAGGGACATCAAAGAACGGCATTGTTAAATCAATAGCAATTTGATTGTGCATATACTTGTAAATTGTGGTTACAGTTTTTGTGACATGGGAGAAAAATACCGCACATGTAGTGAAGAAAGGACACATAAATATTCTTTTCAAATGTGTTATATTTTTGCAATTCAGCATGTACTTGGAGACCTGCCATGTATAAAGTGACCAGACATCATTTTTTAATTTTTCCCCCAAGAGAATTATAGTTTCCTTTGAGTATCCACTCTCTGTGTTGCTTAGTATGAAAAAAAAATAATCAGTTGTCAATAGTACCTGAACAGCAATACTATAAAATAGAATAATTACTTACTTCACTCGACTCAAGTAGAAGGATGACCTGCTAATTAAAGTACTGTCATAAAATCATAACCAATGGAGGTGATCTACTTGTTTCAGAGAATTTAGTTCTCAGAAGTGGGAATCAGATGAGTTGCAAGTCTCAGAGCAAACTGCTGGAGCACGGGGATTTAAAAGAATCATAGCTTGAAGGATGGCCAACCTGACCATTTAAATCAGAGTTTCTTCATTTTTCTGGCTGTAAGCATCAATAAAGTATTGGATTTCCTGTCTTATTTGTGAATTCTGAGGGTATTTGAAATCGAATGGTTTAAAATGTTGATGAGAACACAGAACCAAAAGACAAAACTGCCAGAAGTAATCTGCCGCTTTAAAATTAATCCCTTTGTTTTTCTTACGGGTTTATATTATTATTACTTAACACTCACTCTGATATACTAGCCTATTTGCTTTCTTCAATGTCCTTTACATCCAGCGAAATGTCCTTACTCTCTGGCATGACAGATGAAGATTCACTGGGTCAAATGAAGCTAAATATATACATTTACCAACACTGAGAGTAAAACCAAGCAGGGATCATTTTGAAAATGGTATGGGGTACTCTGCTTCTTTAAGAAGTATATGAATTCTTGCAGTGCTGCCTTTAAAAGCATCCACTCACATGAATGAAGCTGGCAATTAACTTGTGTCAAAACATTGTAGAAGGAGAAACCCAGATGTCGAATAACTTAGAAAAGGGATAACCTCATGTCCTCCCCAATCCCCTAGATGAGCTTGTCAGAAGCTGATGTGTCTCTCATGCCATCACAGTATCAAAAGATACTTGTATGTGCCATGTTTAAATTCAGAGAGCTTTCTGCAATAAATTCTTTAAATCTGTGTATTCCTCAGCATGAATAAACAATAGATAAGTTAGAAACAGTCATTCAGGATTGTAAAAGGCCAGATTACCATTTCAGGGATATTCCCTCTGACCTTCAGAATCTGTGAAGAGAGAAATGAATCTCCCTTTAGGAAGAGCAAAAGGGAAAGTTACCTCATGGGCATAGCAGCGATTTCCTTCTGGCTCTTTCACTGTGACTGCACAGGTTTATCAGAGGTGAATTATATGGCTCCCTCCATATATATAAAATGAAGCTCACAATACCTAGTTTTATGGTGCCATAACACAGAATTCACAGAACATGAGATCCTCTGATGCCGAGGTACCAATACATGCCCCTACATTGACTTTGTAATCTTTATCTTTAGATTACATAACACTGCAGGTTCTGTTTGTCTGTTTATAATGTCTTGCACTTCAGTAAAGCATATAGTTTTCATTTAAATGAGAAATTACCATCTCTTTACATTAGAAATTCTCAAAACTGCAAGTGTGTGCCTAGAAGCAGAGGAAATAAATACCAAAACTCTTCTATGCTTTTTAGACTTGCACTGCACCCTTCACCACGGAATCTGAATGCTGCTTAAAAAAAAATGTGACTCACCTGGATGGGCTCAGCTCAGAGTAGCTATTGCATTACTTATGAAAATAGGTCAGTGGCATTACAGATCATTCTTCAGTTTGGCAGAAGATTACCAACAGCCTGTGCCAGGTCAAAATTTCAAAGGGCTGGGTTAGTTTCATTTTCTGGCAAATCAATTTTCCTCAAAGGATATAGAAAAAAAAAGAGCAAAAATTAATGTAGCCAAAATGCATGAGTGTTTTCAGTTCCCAGAAAGTCCCCTGATTAATTTTATCAGGATTATTATTTCTACTTCATTCCCAGAGTTTTCCTCTCCTCTCCTCTCCTCTCCTCTCCTCTCCTCTCCTCTCCTCTCCTCTCCTCTCCTCTCCTCTCCTCTCCTC
>WYDI02020049.1:1706-12768 GCA_009867235.2 Psittacus erithacus | reverse complement strand
TGTCTCTGCTTCCTCCCAGCTTCCCCTCCTCTCTGGCAGAGCATGAGACTCAGAAAGTCCTTGGTCAGAGTAAACATTCTAAGCAGTATCTAAAAACATCGGTGTTATCAGCACTGTTCCCAGATTGAAAGTCAGAACCACAGCACTGCACCAGCTACTAAGAAGGAGAAAAAATGACTGCTACTGCTGAACCCAGGACAAAAATAAAAGACTTTTTTAAAATAACAATTGTTTGATCATGGTATGGAGTTATCCTTGGTGCTATAAAATGATGCAGCAGATATTATAAAAATATTCATCAAAAGAAGGTTCAAATTTCAAGCTTACCTATTACCAGATGTTATACTTAAAACAGAAATTTATTTGAAGACCTAATGCAGAACCATACTGTTGTCAATAATATTGACACTATTACCCAAGAACTCTAACAGCCTGTGTATTTTTAACGTTACTTACTAGTTGGAGTTATCTGTTGGGGCACAAATTCATAAATACCTGCACTATGTTAAAACACGCAATCTGTTGCAATCAAATGTTGCATGGGTGTGGTGCCTAAGAGCAGCATGTCTCAAAAAAGCCCCTTTTAATTCAGTGAAATATAATAAAAATCCAAGGAGCACTGAAAGTAATGCAGAAAACTGTGCACTCAGAGGCTCAGTGCCACTCAGAGCTCCTGGGAGTGTCATTACTTCTTAAGATGGGCTCTTGAATTCTTGCTTGAAAGCCAGCTAGAGTCCTTGGAAGCACCAAACAATCCAAAGTGTTCTTACTTGTTTCCAAGACAGTGAATCCTAAACAACAATTGCAATTACTTTAAAAGTCACTTCTAAATCCCCTGACAATTTGGAAGAAATTTCCCTAGTGTAGATAGCACCCTAGGGTTTAAATGTGTTCTCCCCACCAAGCATGAGAATGAGTTTTTGAGCCAGAGAAATCAGCTCAGAAAGCAAATCAATAGCAAGCAGCCCTTTAAGGATTTGTTTATCTAATGCTGATATTAAATTGGTTGCATTTTCCTCCATCAAATATATGTCCCTTTTATTTTATAAGGAAAATCCGATTTTGAAGGTTAAGCCTTAACAAAGTGAAAAGGGACACCCATTTATGCAGCAGTGAAAAGAAGATACATTTGTCTGTTTGGAACAAGTGCAGGAAGAGATACCAATAATTGTTCGAATGACATTAAGTGGATAATCTTTACGCAATATATCTGGGCCTGATTGTCCCTTCTAGCAGTGAAAACCCAAGGAATGGGCTAAAGGAACAATATTTCCCAAAGAATTTTCATATAGAAATGGTTCTTGATTTGTTCCAGTGAAGGTAAGTCATACCATTTCTCTACTCTGCTGCAGAATAGACTGTAGAATCAACTCTCAAACCTGCTGGATTCCAGAGTTCAAAACTATTTGTGTGGAGATACATCTTATGTGTTGACCTGTGCTTTAGGTTCCTGGTATCTCACTCCACACTTTGGCAAAGCTGCTACATCCACATTAATTCCTGAAGCTTCCCTAGACAATGGCTGTCATCTGGTATTCACATTTTTCTCAATATCTATGGATAGATGAGAGGAAGTTATGTTTCACATTTTGTCTCTTGCAATATCTTCCTCTTTACCTTTTCTCTTTAGGAGCCCTCAGATTTCCAGAGTGCGCATATGGAGTCCTGAGAAAGGAGAATGGTGCAAAAAGTGATTGATAGGAAGAATTATGATCTGAACATGTAGAGTCTTTCACCAAGTAGTTTTGGAACTATAGCAAGAGTTTTAGATTTCTGGATACAGAAATAATGATAATCATAATCTGGGGAGATTATGATGATACCTAAATTAATATTGATTGTAAAACATGCATATTACATGTTAGAACTGATGTTAACTGGACAGGTAGCATGCAAAACTGTAATACAATAACTAAACTGGACCTCAGACCTTGGCTTTATATTGTAATTAGTAATTTACAATAACCTGTCTTGTCTAAATTCTCATCAGCAGAAATTGCCAGAAATTAATTCTTCCTGTCTGCATGATCTGAGGTCTGTCCTTCACAGCAGAGGCTGGACTCTTCAAACGGGTTTTCATTTTGAACCTACACTATGCTTTTCTAATGTTAAAATTAAATTTCACTATCACCTTCTAAGCAGTGCTTGCCAAATGCCTTAGCAATGTCTAAAATAGACATGCATTTTTAGAATTTGAAAGGGGCACATATTCTAAAAAATCAGCCCTATACAATATCTAGCTTTTTGCTGTAATAAGGCTTCAATCATTTTTGTTCAGCAATTTCATTTTTCTTATTTTCTCTAAAATTGCTAAATATAACAATTGCAGAAGTAAGAATGTAAATTGCCCATTGGAGAATGAGTTCTTATCAGACTCTGCTTTTACATTTTAGTGCATTTGTACTGGTGTAAGTGAAGTGTAAAGTGATCAAAAAAGAAGTAGGTGATAGGAGGTGAAGCAGTACTAAATATCTCATTGTGGCATTATATACCTATGCAGAATGACTGTAATTTAAGTGCTAGCCATCAGAAAGGACAATGTGACCAGAAAAGAAGCTGTTTAAGGGATGAATCATAAAAACACCTCCATGATGGTGACAATTAAAATAATTTTTATAGGTAAAAAAAAAATATTATGCATGCTTGCTCACACACATTGTTTGGCCACAGACAATAAGCCAAAGCCTCCTGACTACACTTTATAGTAAGGGACTATATGGTATTTGATTACGTGTGTCTTGACTTCTGGTGTGAGGAACATGAGTGCTATTTCCTGTGGTTTTGCACAAGACATGTGGGAGCAAGACTGCATCTTTCATAAGCTGCCAACCTGATTTCACAGAGTCTTGAAAAACATGTCCTCTGGGGAGGAGTATCCACAACCAAGTTGATGTTCTGGATTGCTCTTTGCTTTCTGACCTTTAGATTAGCACAGCTCTGTTAGCAGTTATTTGTAAGAGTATATATGTCCATCCATCTGCCTGGAGTCTCTGCTTCTAAAGTGGTTGCTGTGCATCATTTACTCTACCTGAGGAGTACAGTATCTTTTCTGTCTAATGTGGCCTTCATTTTAAATGGTTTAGGATTAAAAAAGCCAAACAAAACCAAACCAAACTGAATTGTGATGTGATGGATTAAAAGGTTCCTGTCTAGAGAGAGCACAGCTGTTTAGAATGCTTCTGAATATCCATTTTGAAAATCTAACACGGAGAGAAACTCATCACTGAAATGCAACATCTGGAGAAGCTACATTGCCATATAACAGCTAAATATGCATTTTAATTCATGTTATTTGTCTTGTGTTGGTGACATCAATGTGACCAAAGATTATAACCTAGTTTCCAATCTTCCAGCTTTAACCTTGCAAGACGTGGCATTTGAGTAAGCATACAAAGTTCATTCACTCACTCAGAAACTTTTTAGGAAAGTCCTGAAGCTCTTTAATTTTCACCTTTGGACTGAAAATTTTCCAAGACAGGCTCCTCTTGGCTCTTCTGCCATTTCCATTTCTAGTTCCAGTCAGAAGTATTGTAAACATGACCTTTCTCATTACGTTCAGCACTTTCATACTCCTAACTAGGAGAGATCATAGTCTCTGGTGGAAAAAAGTTGCAACCTTATTTTTAAATATATCTCTGTCTTTTTTAATCACTTATAAAAAAACTATGACAAGGAGTCTAAGACAACATAGGATCCAGGTGAATTTAACACAGGAGTGATCAAATGAGTAAGCAGGTCATCTGGATACTCTTACAGAGAAACTCTTCAATCTTTGCCACAGAGAAGTGTCAATAATTTATAATGCACAATATCAAAAGCAGATGACTGATACACTCTGGGACAGAACATATTTTTGTTATCATAACAAAGATCAAACGTCGAGATGAAAAAAGTGTACAAATAATATTTCCATATACTTTAATTTAATTGTATACGTAATCACATTAAAAACAAAAAAGAAAAAACAAACCAAAAAAAAGGCACTTTTAGATACATCATTTCTTAATTGGTTTTCAGGAACAAATACACCAAACTTTTCTTTGAGATACATCTGACAGACTGTGAAATCAACTGTCCTGAATCTCTCCTCTCATATTGCATATTATTTCTGCATGTTTTTAATGAAGCAGGATGAAACTTACTTATATAGAAGGACCTGAGTTTCCAGTATGTAAGCAAGGTTACTCACACGCATTACTTCATACTTTTTGCAAGATGGTACAACAGTCCAGAGACTCAGAAATTCCATGTGTAATTTAAAAGTAATTAAAACACACATTTCATCAATCATGACAAATTTAAATCATTTTCAGAGTTCTGACATGACAAAAACAGGTACTTGTCAAAGGTCTTTCTGCAAAGAGGCCTTTTTCTGGAAGCCCCATATCATGTTGTGTATAAAATAAGAGCAGATTTCATAAACTCGAAGAGTGATCGAGTGATTAAATTCTAGACCCTGGAAAGTTTATACTTGTTACTATGCCATAAATTTTGCAAGTTAATAATTTTACAGGTGACCTCTGTGTTCTTCATTAGTTGAGTTCCCCCACTGCAGCATTTTGGTCCTGCTTTTTGGAAAAGCCTTCATGACTGCCAATGCATATACTGGAAACTGTGGATGTGGTTGCTTCTCTTCTTTTGGGAAGAATGAAATACCGGTTTAGAACTAGGAGCTCTGGGCCTACCACTGATCTGCATTGTGGCCCAAAACTGGCCATGTTCCTTTCCTGTCTCAGTTCTCTCATGTGTGGAAAGGGAATTATAATATATTTCTTATAAAATGCTATAAAAATAATTAATGAGTCACTATGGAAAACCTCCTGAAGACATGAATAATCCGTGTATTTTATGTAGGGTTTGGATGGCAGGATTGTAAATTAGGCTGGGACTCACACATGGAGTGGAAAAGAGGAATGGGGCTGGGAAAAGTGTGCACATAGAGTTAAAATGTGTGGCATAATGCATGAAAATGAGATAACACAACATTGCATTTCCTGTCCTGCAGGCACTTTCAAATATTCAACTCTATATGTAATTTTTTATTTCAGTTTATCAAGAACTAGATGACTATAACAGGTCAAAAATTCTTGGAGCCAGGAATCAAATATGAACATACCTATACATTCCTGTAATAAACCAGCCCAAGACATTTTTATGGTCAGATTCTCAATTGCTGTGGAAAGATAAAACTCTGCTGAATTCAATGGAGCTGCATTCAATTTAACCTGGCTCAGGATGTGGTCCGTAATCCTTTAACAAGATTTTAATGTTAGCCATGTGATTTCTATCTTAAAATCTCTGCAGGCAAGTCTTGGATTGAGCAAGAGTATGCTAGGGAAGAAACCTAGGAAATTTTTCTTACTCTTAAAATTTGTTATCCAAGACTGTCATCCCGTTGTTCAGAAACTCAATTTTCACTTGGAAAAAAAAAAAAAAAGTACTGTGAAATGGAAGCTAACTGGTTCTGAGCTGCATTCTTACATGTGAAGAAGCTCTGGAATATTTCCTTTGTGCAGAATGATTCATTAACTGAGAGACCTATTAACAAAAACATCAAAATTCTGAAACAGTCAGCACTGGACTTGGGAGTTTCAAATATTTGCCTGGTGTTCTTGATCAAGGATATATCTGAACATCACTGCAAAAATGCCAAACTTGATAAATCCAACAATACCTATCACCCCTTCTGTTTTTCCAGGTCAAGCCTTATCAGATTGAATTGGAAAAGCATTTACAAAGCAAAAGCATATCCATCTTCTTGCCAGCCTGGCAAATATGAAAAAGAGTCTGAAATTTAGAAAATTCAAAGCACAACAAAACACAAAATACTTTGAGTCTGTAACAAGTCAAATAGCCCAATACCCTACATGGAAAGCTTGTCTTCTGTAAATGCCCTCAAGGTTTTATCAAATCTTCTTTGAAGCACATGTAAACATGATGCACCTCTAGGGTGAATTTTCCCTTCACCTTATTGTCCTTGTGACTTACATTTTGGTTTTAATTTTTATTTACATATTTCTATCCTCTTTCAAGTTATGGTTCCTTAACATGCTATTTCCAGCCTCAGTTAGTCATCTCTCTCTCCTTTTGGACTATTGCCATATAAATGTTAAAAAACTGTTATCATAGCTTCTTTTCCTTAAACTCCAACCAAGAAGTATCCTTAACTTCTCACAAAATAGATCACACCTTGTAATACTTGTTTCTGTCATCATTTCCTGGAGTCTCTCTAAGTCACTTTCCATGCATACTGAACATAATAACAGACAAATTTATTTGTAGAAAGGTGAGGTAACAAAAAAACCAACCAACCAAAAAAAAATATTCTGAACAAATTGACTTCTCCAAATAGCACAAAATTTGACTAATGATAAGTAGAACACTTCATCAACCATTAGCAATAAGCAAATCAAAATCTTAATTCATATCTCTGTTTCTATGAATAGATCTGCTATTTGCGCAATGCCATTAAATTGAAACCTCATGTCCAATATGTTCTTATCTCTCACCCCAAATCTTTTCCATATTCCTGTTCTTCCTGTAGAATGTTCCTTTGATTTTATGCCAGATAGTATTTTCCTCCATGTGTATTATTTTATATTTATCTACGTTAAATTGTATACATTTTAATGCTTTCTAAGCTCCTCTGATGTTTGCTATTTCCAGTCCTTCCTATTTTGGTATCATCTCTAAATATATTCATTGTACGATTTCCTTTCTCTTTAAGATCAATAGGATAAAATCATTACTCTAATGGCCTGGTTTTCAAAGATGCTAAGCACCTGTCTGTCCCTCAGGCTCCATTTGTGTTAGTGTACAGAACTGAGCAAATAAAATCACTTTTTTTGGTTTGATGCTGGGAAAAAATTGAAATAATATACTTTATTATTTTTGCTTTCTGAAATGCAAAATGAAAAACATTCATTTTGGATTAACCAAAAGGTTTCCTTTAATCTGACGAAAACCATAAGATTTCTTTTAATCTGAGGAAAAGCATTTTGTTTCATTTTTCTTTAAAGAAAAACTTATTTTCCCTCAAAAATTAAAAATAAAGACATTTTGAAGCTAAATATAATTTTAGCTAAAAAACCCAACAATTTTAGTACTTATAAAAGGGTTAAATGGAATAACCTTTTAAATTTGGCACTTAGGCAGATATCATGAATTCTCAATTAGTTTTATTTAATTTAATCTACACAATGCAAGGGATGATACAATCTGATCTGGAAAAACGAGGTGTTAAAACAATCAGTTCCTGAACTGATAGCTAAAAAATTAACTGGAGGAGGCTCAACTTCTAAGTGCTCTTCCAGGAGCTAGGTCATATGTGCATGGCTCAGCTGGAAGCTTCTTTTCTCACAGGCTGGGCCCCCAAATCTCTGCTTTGGCCAGGTTTCTGTTCCCTGTTCTTGCCTGACTCTGATCAGGTTTTTTGTATTTTTTAAAAATGATTTTTTATGAAAAAGAATGAATTGAAACAATTCTGATAAGCTTTATTTGCTGTGGAAAATTCAGACTCTACTCCACTGCTACTACTGTTGGTATACAGAAATTTCCCATTGCAACACTGGTCTCAAGGACACTATGCTGCAGGGCAGGCAGAATTTTCTGCACCCATGGATAATGGGTGCACCCATTACCTCATCTGTGTAATAGCTGGTGTAGGAGGAAGGTTTCTGGAACTGTTATCTTTTGATCTGATAACCTGCAGCATGAGAATCCCATGGTACTTTTGAAGTGGAAGAAAAGGACTGAGTTTTACCTGAATGCAGCTCTTAGACACCAAAAATAGGTTAAAAAGAGAAATTTTCTCATGCCTTTTTTTATGTAATTGCTCCTATTAATTGCCAGGAGATAATCAATTGAGTATGGACCTAAATTTGGTATTTGGAAGCATACTACTTCCTCTCTTATTCCAAACTCATGAAGCAGAGAAATACTAAAACCAGATCTGTTAAGCACAGAGGGAGAATAATTGAGATTCCCTGGCATTAAAATTTAACCTCTCTTTATCATACAGGTAAAAGCTGTATCACAATTGATACGTCATTTGTGTGAAGGTATTTTGGACAATGGTTACATGGTAGAATATTCACCTTAAGCACTATCCTGGCACTCTCCTACTTACAATTAAAACATTATGCCCTTAACTTCCATGACAAGATGGGTTTTCAAAGACCTCTCATGGGAATCAAAACAGTAATTACCTGTTCATCAGGCTCGAGAAGTATGAGCTCTCATTTTTATATAGAGCTCATTAAAATAGATTTGGAAGATAAATGCAAATATATGAAGAGGTGGGAAGAATCCCTAGGTAGAGAGATTTCATTCAAACTGTGGTCTGTAATTTGGCACAGAGCAACTACTTCTTCCATAACTATTATTAAAAGTCAAGATAAAATGTTAGATGAAGTTGTCTCTTACTTCGTTATTCACTACAAAAATGCATACAGTTTTCTGAGTCCAGTTGAATAGGATGAGGAGAGGAAGAAAGGTTGCTTTTTCTGTGTTGGTAAGAATTGTCTTATAACCCAGCCGATGATCCTCTGTCAACACTGAATTCTGAAGTTACAGAACTATCAGAATTAGGAAGCCTCATAAACCCTCTGTTTAATTTGGGGAATATACAGTGAGAGACTATTTGTTGAAGTAAATATTTTGTGTCCATTTCATTGACTAGATATTCTGGTCTGCTACGTTGTGACACATGATTGTTAGAACGTGGTAGTACAGGTAGCCACAAATGTCAGATATCAGGGCTGATCTACACTGATGCAGGCAGCTTGGCCCCTTGTTTAGTAGATATATTGCCCATTCCCAAATGTTGGTAGAGGAATATACTTGGTCATATATTTGCTAGTGTTCTGTTCAGAGTGTTTTTAAATTTCTTATGCACTGGGGCTGCCTTTTTCTCTGCCTTGAGAAGATATTTTTGATTCTACTAATAGGTCCTGTTGCTAAGAAGTTAGTACCTTGTAAATAATGATAATATGAAGCCTGAAATATGGAGACAATTTAATTTCTGAAATCAATATTTGGATTTCAAAATCCAAACAACTCAACAAGTTCTATCTCATATAATTCTAAATAATTATCCTCAGTCCTTTTATGAGGTTGTTCATACAGAAAAACTATTCCTACAGAAGTCAATGACAAAACTGTTTTTGCTTTAATAGAAAGTTTTCCAGATTTTAGGGCCATAAGACAAATCAGCAAAAGGGCCAACTAATATCTGCCCTATGCTCATAATTTCCATTTAGGATACTGTGCACTGGGGAAAGATACTCAGTTTTTTTGAAGATGTCAAATAGTAAGAATCCACCATCTCCTGATAAATAGTTCCACAGTTTAACTAATGTAGTTTTCAAAATGTATTTCTAACGTAAGTTTATATAACATCGACTTCAAACTATTCATACTATACCTTTTTGTGTTGGGCTAAAATCCTTTCTCTTATTAGGAATATCTTCATCATGCTGTTCCTTTTAGGCTGCAATCTTGTAATCTGTTATATTTTATCTTCGCCAACCAAACAGATTGATTTTTATTCTGACTACAACAGATGCAGGTATATTTAACAATCAAGCCTGCAATACCATCACAAAACAAGACGAAGATTGATTGTTTTCCACACAACCACATTCCTCTACATTATGCTATCACCTTCAATCCTTCACTGCTTACATCATGTTATCACCATTACTTAATTCAGCAGTCATGTCAGTGATGTAGGCTACAGCCATGTAGATTTTTCTTTTTAAGATGTTGGCACAGTATTAACTTTTTAAAAATTAGTTAAAAATCAACAATAGTGTTCCATGGAGTTTCTTAGCCAACATTTTTTTAGTGCGTTGTGGTTTAAGCCCTGCCACGCAGCCCACTCACTCACCCCCACCATCACAATCAGCAGGCAGGTCCCAAGGGTACCCAAGGGCCATTCAATACCTTCAGAACTCTCAAATGACGCTGCTGTACTTGTCACTGGGGCTGGTGCAGCTGCTGTGCTCGCTGGCTCTCTTACCACCAGCTTCTTTTTTTCTGAGTCCAGGTCTTCCTCCTCTGCCTTGCTGGGAAGTGCTGCATCATCTCCTGTGTCCCTCTGGGGCTCGGTGGCAGGGCGGGGCTCGGCAGCGGGGCTCAGCTCCTCCACCGCCTCCCCGTGCTCCTCAGTAGCCGCCTCCTTCTCACCTCCCTGTTCGGCCGGTGCCGAAAGAGTCACGCAAACCGGCGCTTCCAGCCGTTCCCTCACCGGCTCCTTCCCCTTCTCGACTGCTCTGACCTCCTCCACTGGCAGCAGCCCCCTCTCAGCCGCGCCACCACCACCTTGGCACCGGGGGCTGCTCTCTAGGGCCGGCTCAGCCACTTGCGGCTCACGGGGCTGCTCCCCCTTGGCTCCCCGCAGCCTCACGAAGACGGAGGCGAGGACGAGGGCCAGGACGGTGCAGAGCAGCGGGACGGCCCGGTACAAGTCCATGGCCACGTCCATCCCGCCCTGCTGCTGGAGCCTGGCTGCATTACAAATCATTGCCATAAAATACGAGACAAGAACCTTAGCCCAAGCCCCCCATAAGGTAAACACTAACACAGCAAATACTGTCGGTAAGTAAGGTACAACATACTGAAACTCCGACTTCAAGAGCCGCAACATTAAGAGCCAATAAATCAGCATTGTGCCATCAGATGTATCATTATCTCAATCCTTCGTGCCCCACGTTGGATGCCAAAAAGAACTGTCGTGGTTTAAGCCCTGCCACGCAGCCCACTCACTCACTCCCCTGCTTCCTCCCTCAGCTCCCGGAAGAATGGGGAGAAGAATCAAAAGAATACAACTCCCACAGGCTGAGATAAGAACAGTCCAGTAACTATGGTATAACACAAACCACTGCTGCTACCACCAATAATAATAATGTTAAAAGAAATAGCAGGAGAAGAGAATACAACCCAGTCCCACCCCACCAGTGCTCTAGCCCTTCTGGGTAACCGCTCCCAGTTTATATAGTGGGCATGACGTGCTGTGGTATGGAATACCTCTTTGGCTAGTTTGGGTCAGGTGCCCTGTCTC
>WYDI02020047.1:13533-26755 GCA_009867235.2 Psittacus erithacus | reverse complement strand
AAGGCCAGGCTGGACAGAGCCTTGGGTGACATGGTTTAGTGTGAGGTGTCCCTGCCCATGGCAGCGGGGTTGGAACTTGATGATCTTAAGGTCCTTTCCAACCCTAACTATTCTATGATCCTATGATGCTCATTTTCGAACTTGCATCTTCATCAAGAATATAATAGAGTTCCTACTCTAGCATTTTACTTTGAATGAGAGACACTTCTGAAACCAATCTTATGATAGTCCCTACAACAAGTATTTTGATTTACACTGCAGGTGATCTCAAAGAGTAAAACTGTATTCCTTTCGGATGAAACTAAACCAGAGGATACACTCTGAGAGTTCATCAACTACTCTTTAAGTACCAATGGGCTTTCGGCTCACAGAACCAGACTGGAGCTTCTCAAAAATGCAAAATACATATATATGCTCACATATAGATTGATATACACAGGCCAGTCACAAAATGCACATAGTGTGGATGCTGGGTCTTCAACATCAAGCATTTCAGTACATCTAGACATTAGGAGTGATCCTATGGTTATACTTTAAAATATTTGAAGGTTATTCAGCCAAACTCACTTAAATAAGAGGAGCAGCATGTTTTTTGGCAAAGTTAAAACTCCATAGAGAAGAAGGCATTAGCTACATGCAAGGGCCTCTTCAAAACCTTATCTGTTCATCTGCTGGAGAGTCAAGACCTCCATTAAGCATCTAGTGAGAGATCTCAGGCACCAATATACAAGTTCAGCCTCTACAAAGTCCCATCGTATTTCCATAGCTTTAGTCACCTTACCTCAGTTTCCCTCCTACAGCCACCACCAACCACGTCTGCAGGTGCAGGTCTCCGGCTGAGACCTTCCAGGTGTCAACTTCTGAAACAAACATAATCAATATCAGAGTTGGACCCCGCCCTTTTACTCACCACATACACTTCTCAGAAGCACTCATCTGGATTCTCAAACAGCAATTCCAGCTGAGTGAATCTTGGCACCCCCTGTCACCCCACTTTCTTTCTCCTCCTTCCTTTTCTCACTCCTGCTTTTGTTCACTGGTTCTCATTCCCTCGGCACGTTAGAGACCTTCCTGAGCTGGTTCACTCTGCTAACTTAGTGGAAAACTGTTTTTTTTCTTTCTGAGGTAGTTGAGGGGTGACTAAGCTAATGTTCTGCTGGGTAAGTGAATTAAACCAACTCATAGGGAACAAAAGGGACAACTTAAGTGAGTGCAGAAAGTACATAGCCACAACAGATGTAAACAAGAAGAAATCTTTCTCCTTCAGTAGTCCTCACATTGGGTCAACTGTAACACTCAGTTTCAGCCCAATAACCCTCAGCCCCCATATCTTTCAGAGCATTTCACAATGGAAACACTATCTTACGGCATTAACAAACAACCTATTACAAAAAAGATTCCTGTGTTGCCCCAGAGAGGTCCTGACAAACCATAGACTGCCTCAGCTTCTCAGTGCCAGTTTCTCCCACTAGAAGCCAGAGGATAACCTATTCGCCATCTCAATCTGGCCTCAGCTGAGCTGTATTCACACCTCTAATGGCTTTTGGCGATCCTTCCCTGTCCAGCATGGGTTTTGTACGCACCGTACTTTAAGATGCTATAACCCCACTATCATGTACGCTTTATAATCATTCCCCTTGGGACACCATGGGATTCAAAACCTTCTCAGTTCAATTAATGGATCAATCTACATTATAGCATACAGGAGCTCAAGCATTTCGTTATCATCCTGGATATTTCTAGCACCAAGAAAAATTTAAACACAGTATGCTGAGACAATTGCTGTCAAAACCAGATTGACAGTTTCACTGCTGTATTATTTCATAGAATCATAGACTAGATAGGGTTGGAAAGGACCTTAAGATCATCTAATTCCAACCCCTCTGCCATGGGCAGGGACACCTCACACTAAACCATGTCACCCAAGGCTCTGTCCAGCCTGGCCTTGAACACCGCCAGGGATGGAGCATTCACAAATTCCGTGGCAAACCCATGCCAGTGCCTCATCACCGTTACAGTAAAGAACGTCTTCCTTATATCCAATCTAAACTTCCCCTATTTAAGTTTGAACCCATTACCCCTCACCCTATCACTACAGTCCCTAATGAAGAGCCCCTCCCCAGCATCCTTATGGGCCTCCTTCAGATACTGGAAGGCTGCTATGAGGTCAGAGACTGTTGCATTTCTTCCAATTCCAAAATAAATATTTTGTTGGATTTCTCCATGTTTGAAATATTAACAAAATTGAATGAATAAATTATAATTAGCTCTGATGATTGTTTCCAGCAGCTTTTGTAAAACAACTCAGGCTTGTCCACCTTGGAAATTTGTATTAATACAAGCTGAATTTTAAAAACACTGATGCAGTTTCCTGCTGGACAACCCAATTCTTATACAAATGTATTTTTTCTAGTTTTAGTTTATATTATTTTAGAGATATCACTCAAATAATATCAGTAATTTTGGAAACAGAAGGAGCTACTTTTTAAACCCATATGACTACAGAAATTTAACCATCACAGTGTGATCAGTAAGACTTACCAGTGTATACAAAACGTAAGCTGCCCTAACAGGTTTCTCTTCTGGTACCAAGTAAAAACCTCCAAGTGAATGTGTTCAAACCCAAGGAAAATTAGACTAATAACACTGACAAAAATTCTGCCTTCTTAAAACTGACAGCAATTTGCTATCATGCAAGCCTTTTGTGCAGAGGTGTCTAAGTATACAGGTTCTTTCAGCACTACAAAAACTTCTTAATGTCGGAACCCAGTTTATTCTTTGTGAGGCTGGAGAAAAGAATTCTTAATTTGATCTTTTTTTTTAACTCACAACCCTCTCACCTCTGACAGTCCCTGGTTCAGCAGGCAGCAACTGAAATAGGAAGGATGAGGATGTTTGAACCCCCAGCTTTCAGCACTGAAGTGTAATCTCAAGTGTCAAATGTACAAACTTTCACAAATAAATAGGTTTTGATTACCTTAAGAGCTAATAGCATTATTACAATCTTATAAATAGGGGCCAGTACATTTTTTTTTTTAAGTACAATTTTCTGTGAGTATGAAGTACTGCTATGAGCAATATCCATGTTCTACTTTCTGTTTTTAATGGTATGTTGGAAAACTGAAGGAGAGACAGCAACTCACAAAAGTAATAAGGAAAAAAAAATCACAACTGCGAATAGCTCTAATACCACAAGTAGTGCTGGACACTGACACATTTTTTAATCTGGTTGGGAAAGGCATAGCAAAAAGCAATAGGTAAAAGGTGAAGCCAGATTTACTCAAAATAGCCCAACAACATGGTTTGCTAACCTCTGGAATAATCTACCAAAGGAACGGCAGATTCTCCTCTCCCCATGCTTTTGAATCAAGTTTAAATGCCTTTCTGAAGCAAACTCTGAAAGATATTCACCCCAGACAAGCACTAATATGCAAGTAAAATTCAGTGGCCTGAGTGGGATTAGTTTAGAAATCCAGTGATCTGTCCCAGACTCCGCAGAACTGTGACTGACACCAACTAAATTAGAAGCAGGATCAGGCTGCATAAGTTCATTAACTTAGTGAAAAGAGATCTAATGAATAAGTAACTCCACAAACACCCAGCACAATGATTTCTATTTGCACCCTCAAAGGCTCCTCACTCCAGCTGCTTGTCAGGCAGAGGAAGCATGTCATTCACTCCTTTGTAACTCTACCCGTTGTCCAAAAACCCTTTTCTTCTATGGAGAAACCCCTTATTTTGTTCTTACGGAGAAACTTTTAGAAGCTGAGAGAGAGAAAGGGAGCTCAAAACAAAAGGAAATAGATCTTCTGGCAGCAGGAGGCTAACAAGAAAATGACAATTTCTGTATCACTAGAGTCTCAGCACAATCTCTGCAGGCAGTGTCAAGCCCTGTGTTAGCTCGCTGCCCTGCCAGCCTTCCACAATGGGTCAAGATGCCTGCTTGGGAGAACAAAGCCTTCCTGCTCTAACAAAACCATCTCCTCCAGCTCTCAGGCACTATGTTCCCTGGCAGGGGCCATTCAGTTTGGCATGGCACCCCTCTGAACCTCTAAGGCTGGCTGATGGCCTAAATAATGGCAAATTATAGCTGCGTTAAAACAATCAAGTATCAATAATGGCAGAAGCAGAGCATGAGACCATGCCATGTGGACTCTGTTTATCATTTAATGTTTTGTATTAATAGTCATTATATTGTAAAATAATGTAAGGTCTGTGCCAGATGAAAACATGACTTGAATTTGTATAAGGCTCTACAACCCCAGAGTTGGATGGCTACACTAAGTCATTTAGCATTAGAAACTAAGCCAGCTGCAGGGGACTCTTTCTCTAAGCTTTCTAGGCAACTCCTCTTGATTGACTGGGAGAAAAGAAATTAATTCTTTACATTCTCCTACTGAAAAAGAAAGAAAGGGAAAAGGGGAGGAAGCTAACTCAATCACTTCCACAAAGGTGGAAGAACTGCACAGGAAGCAACTCTAACATTCTAACACATGGGCTGTTCAGTACCCTACGGATGCGTCACATGAAAGAAGAGACCATAAGGAAGTGTGCCACAGTTGATACAACGCAGCAAGACCTTTCTCAGAAGCAGAGAGGAAGGTCACACTGCCTGTCACTCAGAAGCTGTGGCATTCAGGACTCTTTCCGGGAAACCATAATTCAGAGTCATTCTGAGTGTTCTTCTCTCAGCATTTTTCTAATACCTTTTTTTCTGCCTGCCCCCTTTAATTTTTTGGATTCCTGAACAACCACATTTGTAACTGAAGAGAATGGTCACAGAATGAGCAATGAGGTAAGTTTGTCTCAATTACCGCATATAAAATCCTGTTCTAGATGCAACTTGAGTTCTATGATAACACATTGCAGGGAAGTCATCTCCAGTGATTAATGCCACTGGTCTCAAAGGAAGCATGAATTTTGTCCAAGTCATATGAGAAGGAACCTCTCATTAACTTGCAAGGGGATTGCAAACTTTTATACTCAGACCTCAGAGGGAAAAAAAGAAAAAAAAGGAAAAAAGAGCCATGAAGAGATGCTACACTCAAGTTCATCAAAGTGAACCAAGCATGAGCTCTTCCGTTACATGTTCAAACAAATGTACTGTTTCTCATGCTTCATAATCATTCTTTGATACAAATAATTCCCTTTCTGCATCTGCATGGCAGAAAATAAAAGAATAGTCCTTTTTGCGATAAGTGCATCTAAAAGAATAAGAAGTGTTCTTTTTTGTGGAACTGACCTCTTAATAAGTAAAAACAAAAAGACCATTTATTACAAATGATCCTCTGCCAATAGCCCCCATGCCTGTTACCAATTTCAAACACTTTATATTCTCCCTCCAGAAAGGCCTTATACTCTTTCCCACTCATTAGAAGATGGCTATTGTAAATAGCACTTCCAGTATTAATATTAAGAACAGAAAGAAATATGTTCAAAACAGGTTATGGCTGTAAGGCAAACTGACAAAAGCCAGGAAATCCCTAAGCCGAATCCAGCCCTTAACTTGAGCTGTTGTGACAACAAACACGTGGGAGTTAGTGAGGTGCCCAGGGTCAGTTCAAAGTGTGCGCTTCCTGGCTTTTGTCAGAGGGGTCAAAACATCGACCTGACTTACACACCAGATTGCCTTGTTTAAAAAGGGCCTTGCACACAGGGAAGAAAGGAAGAGGCACCCACCTTCCCCTTGTGGCTCCCCAGGCTTCAGGGAGGGATGGTGCCTGGCCTGGTTCCCAGGAATGAAGAGTATGAGCCAGTGTTAATCCACCACCTCCCAGGGTGGACCTCTCATAGAACAGGCACTGAGGGGTGTCCCATGTGCAGTGAATGGTCTTATTTGTTCAGTTTGTTCTTGTGGGAAAAAAAGCAAGAGCCTTATTGTATGCATGCTGAAATTCCTCTCATCTTCACTTCATGAGCACCAGGAGCTATTTTGTGCAGGATACAGGTGTATAGACTGGGTTTGAAGGACTGTGCTGCTGTGCTGCCCAAGGGAGAAGGGGCTTGAAAAGGCTGAGGGGCAGCTGGGGCACTCACCTACCCCTTTAGACACCCTGTTGCTGCACAAAGGGCAAACCCCTTGCTCTTCCCTAGTAGCAGGGACTTGGGCACATACTATTCCTCGTGCTGGAGCACAGCTTTTCCACTCAGCAGCATCCCCGCAGGCTCAGGAAGCCTGTCCCTGTCCAGCTAAGGCCACCTACTTGGCCCTGCAACAGTCCTGGCAATGTGCCAGCAGCCCAAGGAGGCAGGCAAAGGGTGATTGACCTGAAAAATGTTCATTTCATTCTAAAAGTTAAATTACTTTGATGAACGCTGACTTGACAGTCACTGTCATAGTAGATTTTCCCAGTAGGCAAAAAGACAGACTAGGGGATGCAGCTACCTCGAAATATTTTTGCTTCTGTCGGAACACGGTTTTTTTTCTGCCCATATGGATATTGTATGTGTAAAAGCAGTGGGCTCTGGCACTTGCTTCTAGATCTGGAAGGTGGTATCTAACCCCTGCATTGCCCGTGAGAGGGGAGGAAACATATCTAGGCCTAAATATTTTCTCTTAACCAAGGTGTTGGGGAAAAAAAAAAAAAAAGGAAAAAAGAAAAAAAGAGAGGTTTCCATATCATAACTAGTATCTTCTTTAAACTGGGTTAACTAAACTGCTTTGAACCTCTTATCATTTTATTTAGGCTAATTCCTGTCAGTTTAAGTCCAATTGAAAGGAGGCTGAATCAGGCTGTGCTCAGGTGCTGCTCTTTAGACCAGTTCAGCTAACACACACCTTCTAACCCAGCACAGATCTCATCAGGATACCTGCAGGACACAATAAATATTTAATTGTGTGAAAAACATTTTCTCTGCCTCAGAAGGCAGACAGGAATACAGGTGGTCAGCTGAGCACAAGCTGAGAGAAAACAGGTGAGTCAACCCCACACTGAAGTGTTAGCTCATTATTCCATGACGCCCAGTCTTTGAAGGAATACATCTTTTATAACCTAGGAGAATAAGGAGTAGGCTGCTTATGGAATTAAATGTTCCAAGCTTCTAATTAGAAGGGGAGTAATTGCAGTGTCATTTATAGAGATCTTAATAATTTATTTCATTTTCAGGACAGGTACATTTGTATTGTTGTATAATTTTCATTCATATGCCAACCAAAACAAGACCTTTCTCTGTTTTGTTTAAGTTTTGCTTCTTTCCTATTTTTTTTTTCCCTTCGTTTTGTTTTGGTTGGTTTATTGTGTTTTGGGGAGGGGGGGTGAGTTTGGTTGTTCCTTTTCCTTTTTTTTTTTTTTTTTTGTTATTACACATTTTCCTTAAAACCTAACCCTTTATTTAAAGGTCCATTTTGGCACCTTTCAAGCCGGGGAAAAAAATTAGAGAACAAAGAAATATTAAGCTTTGAAAGTGACAAAACGGAAATTTTGAGATTTTTTAAAATTTTGCTTCTGTTTTCTTTGGTTGGGCTTTTTTCTCCTTACAAAACCTATTATTCTTTAAAGCAATGCAAATTTATGGCTCATTCATCTGTCACTTACTTATTTCATTGGTGCTTTTCAGCAAAAATAAAGAAATATATGAAACAATGATTCGTTCAGAAAACCACTAAAACACCATAAATGTTTGCTCATGGCTTGGTGGGTTTTTTTGTTTGGTTTGGGTGTTTTTTTGTATTTTAGTTAGGAAAAACAAAGTCCCGTCTACTTTAGGGTCGAAGTCTAAATTAGAGACAAATATCACCTAAGAGCATACTACATCAAAGCTGAGACTGCAATTAATTCCAGAGTTATTTATTTAAATTCAAGTTTCTCATTGGCAAACTACTGCTTGAAGGGCCTCAAGAGGAACATGGAGGCAATGAGGGGAATTTCATTATTTCCACCCTCCAGCCTCCTCTCCTGGGCGCAGAACCAACATCGAGAAAATAAAAGTCACCAAATATAGTACAATAGGCTTTTCCTCCTTAATTACCTTTAAAATTCCCAGCCGAGCACACAGACCCCACACAGGCTTCCTATGCTACGTATTAGCACCGGTTCAGCTGAGTGATGAACCTCGGAAAATAAAGGCTTCATAATGGAGCTGCTGACATAGCAAAGCGCAGCGCCGTACAACGAAATGGTTTCGGAGCAGCCGATTCACTCCATTATTTTGAGGAGAGGCGTTTCTCCCTTTGAAAGCCTGCCTTTTGTGTTGCTCACACTCCTACGGGCTGCTCCCTGCCAGACTGTTTGCTATTCTTTGGAGGCTTCTGCTGCTTCCTACATCAGATGGAATTTACCTTCATGTAATTATTTGTTCTGGGAGCTTTGATCTCCACTTCCCTTGTAACTGCAATGTAGTCACACTTTGAACTACAAGAAAGTACCAATTTAAGGCTCTTGCTGCAAACATCATAATGGTTAATCCTAACAAAAAGGTGTTAATTGGTCTCCTGGTGATTCTAAGCCGCAGTCACAATAGGTTCCTGTATTTGTTTACCACCGCTGTATTTCCTCCTCATCTCAGTAAAAGTGCATTAGATCTGATAACCTTTTAGGCAGGCTTCTCGTTTTTCAGCTAGCGTTAGGACTTAGGGCAACACTAAATATCTATCAGTGAGTGGCTCTAGCCCGACCCGGTGCGATTACAGACTGTCAGCTTCACAAGGGGCCGTCTAAGACTGCTTACTCATGGGTAAGAAGTAAAAATTTAGGCGAATCCAAACCTCTTTCTGAAGCACAATAGAGCCTCTGTACGAGATGAAAGCCATTTTTCATGTAATACACTCACTCAAACCTTTGGCCCTGACAGAGATTTCATAGAGCTGGGGAGGAGCATTATTCTGTTTCATTTTGGATCCATCTCCTGCTCAGCAGTCCGAGAAATTCGAGCTGAAGAAAATGCTTAAGCTTAAATAACTCAGACTGATGAAAATGGCTCATCATTCTGGACTGCACTGTTGGGTTTTCAAGAGCTTCTTTATTGTTAAATTGGTTGTTTTTACAACAAAGCCCTGAAGGAAAACCCCTTCCCCACAGAAAACCAATCTACAGTCCCTACACCTCCAGGTGAGTCGAAGTATTTTATTTGTCTACATAGAACATGGTGTGCTTTTAAGCACTCGGTGTGCAAACATGTCCATGGCATTACCCAGTTGAAAATTAAGCTTGTTTGCTTTTTGTCTTGCACAAACAGCATTCTTACTTTTAACACAAACACTGAATTCTGGTCACAGTCGGACACACCATATCCGTCTCTCCATAAAAAAGGAGTGACAGATCTAAGTATTTGAATGAAGACACTGGAACTGATTTTGTCAGGCCCTCGGGCTGTTTCTCAGCGAAATGACAAAAGGACCAGACAGAACTGTAATTTCGGTGCTCGGCTTGCATATTCCTGGAGTGCAGCAGAGATGACTGTTCGACAAAAGACTGCTCAAAAAATAAACATAGAAATGGCTCAGGACACCGACATCCCCCCTTCCTTTCCGATTTCCTAGGGACATCTCAGCAGTCTCAATGACAAGCAGACTGCCAGCTCTCCCTCTCACTTTTCCATTTTGTACTCTCACAGGCAGTTAGAATATTTTTGTTTACTTCTGCTAGGCCATCCCTTCCTACTGACCAGCTCTCCTGAGGAGAGTTTTCCTGTTGTCCTCTTCCTGTGATTAGAGCACTTCAGAGTCAAACACTTCAGAACTCCTGCTGGAAAAGCCAGGAGAGCCCTGGCTGACTGTGAACGACTCTTGAACCCTGACTGAACTCCCATTCCCTCCCAGGCTGTCGATTTACTGCAGCACAATCGCTATCAAGGTACATCCCTGCAGAGTGCTGCTGAAGACCCGCACTGCATCCCCACAGGGTGCCTGTCCTCTCTCCCACACCCATGTGGTGGGGGCTCTCTCCCCAAGATAGGCCTTTCTTTCCCCAGCCAAGGACTACCCTTCCTCTCTCTCCCCTAGAAAAGCATGATTAGATCTGTATTTCCTAAATTATCTCTGTAGACGAACCGTGTTACGCAATTGCCTCCCTGGTGCTCTTCTGCGTGCACAATACCTCTAAGCCTGCTCATGAGCACACAAAACTGTAACATCATGACCTTCTTCAAACTGCCTTGTATGCTCAAGTATTCAGAAAGAGAATGCTGGTTATGAAAGCGGAAGCAGTGTCTAGCAAGCTTGATGGGAATAGAGTGACCTATGCACAGAATCCAGACTGGGGGAAAAGCAATACTTCTTGCTCAGCTGCAAGCAAGGAGCTCTCTCCCACAGTGTTCTACATACCTAACCTGTGAGCACTTAGTGACGCTCTTCTGTCAGTAAAGGCTTTACCTAGTTGCTACACACATGCACTCACACTCAGTTGCAAGCCTCTGACTCAGGGTTATAGCAAGACGGCAGCCTTCAAATGGTGACACCACTATGAGATTTTATGTTGGAAAAACATTAGTTTTTCTTTTTCATGTTAGTTTTGCATGACTTCCTACAATCTTCTGATCACAAGCCAGACTCTTGGCAGCTGCAAGCCACTGTCTGAGGCTCTGATAAATTTACTTTGCAAAATATCTGCAGCATTCTGATTTCATCACAATGCCTCCTGTGAGCAAGGGGAAGGGGCAAAGAGCTGTCCGATTTCCCAGCAATGTTATAATCTAGGGCCTATGCATTTCACATCTGGGTAAGCTGACAGTCACTCTGAAAATGTTTTTGTTCTCACAGTTCAAACTTGAATCTGTGCCTTCTATTTCTGGCTCCTGCAGGCTGCTTGTGGTTTTTTGTGATTTGGTTTGGTTTTCGTTTTTTTACCACCATTAGATAACTAAACATTACATGTGATTTTGTTATGTGGCAGTTGGTGGGGTTTCTGTTTCAGGGTGGGTTTTTTTTTGGTCTTATTTCTTCTCATTGGCTTTGAAATGAAAAAGCTTTTAGAAAAAACTATGCAATATCATCCCAGTTCTCCTCTTCCCAGGATATTTACAGCCCTACCTTCCTAGGAAAACAAGGGGTTTTACAACAGTAACTTGATACAATAAATACAATAAATAAATAAAACAGTAAATTGATACATAATCATAAATCACACTTAAAAGTTGCATTTCAGGATTATGTAGGTTTAGCAATGAGTCTATGTGTTAAAAAAGAATAAAAGTCTTGCTGTGACAGATGACAAACCAAAACACCTTTGATTTCAAAGTGCAGTTCTTAGCTGGGAGAACAGGTCCCTACTGTATCTTACATAAACATCCCCTTGCAAGTTAAGTGTCTGCAAAAAGTCAATCACTGCATTTTTTCTCACCTGGGCACTCTGCGGTACGTGCTTGAAGCCCACAGCTCATATTACAGCATGAACGTGCAAGGAGGGGAATTGAAATTATGCGATTACCTGGAACAGTGTGGAAGTAACTAAGACAAGTTTTCTCCTGTTATAACTCTGCCAAGTCAAAGTCAGCAGAGAATTTCAATCATGTCTGGGGCTTGGGACAAAGGGGTTTTCTCTGCTGAAAAACACTGCTTCTGATAACAGTGTTCATACTCCGCTTCTTTGCTTGATTTACCCTACTTGATAAAAAGTAATCCAAGGGAATCACGTGTTTTATGGCTGGCTGTAGCATAAAGAACTTCACAACCTTCAGTAGGTTTATCCTCCACACAAAGGTAGGAATGTGAGGCAGGAAACTAAGGCTCAGAAAGAGTAAACAATAGTTTAGTGTCACTCACAAAGGTTGAGGGAAAACAATCCATGTGTGGAGTCTGCTCCTCATCAAACACACACTTGAATCAGACCCTATCCTCACCCTTCTTTGCAGGACTTCCAGCCTTAAGCAGCACTGACGCTTCTTTGAATAAAAAACTATTTTTTAATATTAGTTTTAATTATAAATGTCTCATACTGTAAGCCAATCTGGAGCAAAACTCCTGATCAAAGTCAGCAGTAAACAGGGGCATAGCCGGTTACTAAGGCAGTTGCATTCAAATTCCTTGCAGCCCTGTTACACTACATGTCACTTAGACACTGCAGCGACAGACATGGCAGATATCTCAGGAAACTATTCCTCTGATCTTCTAGTCACTGTTCCATTCTTCAGCAGAAGAAGCAACTCTGTTTCTCAAGCCATGCTTCCCCAGAAAGTACCAACCTAACAAAAAATACTGAATATTAACAAATAACTATCCAGTGTTCGTGTTTTCAGGGAGAGAAGCTCAGAAATCTGTTATGTTTGCTACTGAAAATCTGTCACAACAGGCTCTCTCCATTCAAGTGTCCTGGTACTTCCAGCTGCCAGCATGGAAATTCAGCATTTCTGATAAAGCACAAATGAAAAGGAAGGAGCTGTAAGTTTACCATAATTTGCACCATTAAAGACAATGAGTAGGCCATGAAGAGCCTTATTTCCCAACATATAATCCTTTCCATAGTACAGGTTTTTCCCTCCATACCTCCTACACTCTGCGATTTCTCATATGCTTCAGAACCGCCTCACCATTTTTTATACACATCTTGCCCATGTCCCTTCCCACTGTGTTGCAATGTCCTTCACCTACTGAATGTTCCTGCACAATACCATAGATCTCAGATATAGATCACACTCAGACTGCAGTCAACCTACATCCCCGCTGCAGCATCCCAGGGTCCCCCAACTTCCCTACCTAAACCACACCATAACCCCTGCAGCTCCTACCCGCATCCCCTGCCTCCTGCAGTGACAGCCCCAGCTATTGCTCTCCATCCTGTGCACAGCTATCCTGCACTCCCTGCAGCATCTTCAAGATCCTTCCCCACTATATTCTTACAATCTCAACCACAGCTACACAACGTTTGCCAAGGAGCAGCATATATGCACCATGGCTGGCGCAGAGACACCCAGGCACCAGCTGGTATGCATGTGGCAATAGGCCCGACCACCCAGGAATTCGGGAATGGGAACAAGGTGTGCATCAACAAGCCTGCCAGCTGCTGCCTCTCAGGCAGCCAGTGTGACACGCTGCCTATCAGATACCTAGCAGGTCCAATGAATGTCTTCAGAGATGGCATCTGGCCCTCAGGCCTCTGCTGCTCCCAGTGGGTCCCATTCAGCTCAGTGGGAGCTTTGCCAGCCATTTGCATGAAAGTGAGATCAGATCCCAAAGAACAGAATGGGCACGAGCCTCCCTCTCTATGGGTAACCCGCCACCCCACCCCCCCCCCCCCCCCCCCCCCACACCCATGACCCAGCCCCCAGCCCTCACGCCTCCGCTCTCCCC
>WYDI02020043.1:0-24063 GCA_009867235.2 Psittacus erithacus | reverse complement strand
CCCCTCTCCAGGTTTCCTGTAGCCCCTTTAGGCACTGGAGCTGCTCTGAGGTCTTCCCTTAAGGAGCCTTCTCTTCTCCAGGCTGACCCAGCCCAGCTTTCTCAGCCTGGCTCCAGAGCAGAGCTGCTCCAGCCCTCGTAGCATCTTCATGGCCTACACTGGGCTCGCTCCACCACCCACCCTTCTTCCGTTGGGGACCTCAGAGCTGAACCTGGGAGTCACCCTTCAAACTACAGGTTCTGATTAATTACACTAATTAATTACATTAGTAACTTCAGTAGTCAAACAGGCTGTTCTCAGAGCACCCCAGCAAATGAGTAACCAAAGGAAACTCCAGACACTTCTCCTTTGCAGGCTGTAAGAGTAAGTTTAAATAAAGCATCGATCAGGAACAGTCTAGGTTTACCTTACCTCATTCGCATAGCAAGGAGGACTAAATGATCATTTGTCATCTCTGTAGTCCTAGTTTTTAGATATAGTCTAACCTAGATTATCTAAAATTGTGACTCTGGAACTCCTAGAGAAATTCATCATTCACGAAAAGGAAGACAAATGTAAATCAACAAGGAAAAATAATGAAGGCTACGTTACATTAACCCTAAATAAGTAGAGGAAAGGCCACTCAAAATAAGAACTCAATGTAGCACCACTGCAAAGGTCAGAGACTACTGACACATACTTTGGCTTTAACAAAAATCCTTCCTCAAATGTAATGTAAAGATACCACATAAATAAAGCCCTCATGCAATAAACACCACCTGGTTCTTTTATAGTGCTCTTCGCCAGGTTTCAAAGCATTCAGTGGTTATATTCAGCATATCAAGTATCACTAAGGGTGCTGGCACTATGTGGGCTAGGTAATTGCACGTCAGATGCCTCCGCAGGGTCTGAACTTTCTCAGTTTTTCTCTTAAAAAGAATACAATATACAATATCTTTTTCTTTTCTTAGAAAAGACACAATATACTGATTATCAGAATAATTCAGAAGTTCAAAGAACTGCAAATACCAATCCATCTTACTGGCTTACTAAATACCTTGTAGTGAGAATGATTTGTCCCTCGCATGTTTATCCAGCTGATCTGAACACTAATCAGGGAGAGGCAGGGGATGCTGTCTGCATAACAGGCAAAGCTGATGGGCACAAGCACCAGATTTGTATTGGCATGGGCCATACCCAGAAGTAATGAACGCTTCCTTACAGAGGTGCCTGTCCTTGTGCATGTGAATAGCACACAGGGAAATGTCCTCATTTCCAATTACACACCAAAATCTAAAGCCAGTTATCCCCAGAGGGCTTGGAAATTTGCCAGCAGAGCAAAAAAGCACAAAGTTAAACTGCAGTTCAACAACTCTGCAGGTAATATTTACTAATCTGTGATCTGTTTGCTGTTCTACTCCCCTAACTGAATGGGGGCACCACAAATAGCTTCTGCAGACTGTCAAAATGTTTTGCCACCTAGGAAGTTCTCTCTAGCCATTAATAACATGATGCCTGTGAACAAAGCTAATTAACATCAGCTCTTCCCTCTTTCCAACCAGGACCCATTACCATCTGGGGGCACAGGATAGACCTATCAGGTATCTCTGCAATACTGCCTAAGTTTGTGTTGCAATACCTACATCAACATGTACATGGATTCAACTCTGTAGCTGCTATGATGTTTCCATGATAGTCTCACCTAGATTATCTAAAATTATGATTCTGCAACCCCTAGCAGAAACTTATCATTCATGAAAAGGAAGATAAATGCAAATCAACAAGCAAAAAATAATGAAGGCTATATTACATTAACCCTAAGTAGAGGTCTTACACCTCACCAGTTTGCCAAATCCAGTCTACAATAATGCTATGCCTTTGCGAATAGAGTACGTGGCCTATATGCCCACAGTCTGGGATTTACTCCTAAAAACGCTTCTGGAAATAGGATTTTTAGCTATGTCATATCCCAAGGTCACAGCATTTATTTTGCAAATCTTTCTATCAACTGCTCCAGAATTTATTTTTTAATTGTCTCCCTATTATAATTTCTATACAATCCTTTAGGGTTGATTTTATGAGATTCCAACCTGAAATTTCTCTCACTGACATACAGCAAGCCAGACTTCCACCCTTCATTTAAGGGTCTTTCAAGGTGCATTTGAGGTGCACATGTATTTTCAACATCCACGTGGTAAACAAATAATTTCTGTCAGGGTCTTTTTCAGCAGCTCTCTCCACTGTTGGAATTAGTTTCAAGGCTAACAGAGATAACAATTCAACAATATAACAATCACGATCCAGGTTAGAACTGCTCACAGTGTCTGCAGGGGAGAGTTGTGCTTTAGAGCTCATGGTTTTGTTCATGTGCTTCCACAATGCGCTCCACTGCCTGCAGATTGCCAGATATGTGTAGAAGTGCCACGCAGGTTTAGAGGTAAGGACAATAAGAAGTAGTCTAATGTGTCACACTTGATGCATGCGTGTTGCACAATCAAACATCCAGACCCCTGGTGGGATTTGTCAGTGAGAATCACAAGAGTTACAAAGATGTATATAATCTTATGTCACACTGGATCAGATCCAAGAGTCACACAGACAGGTATGTACCAGCTGTAGGAACATCATGCTGACATCCAAGCTGATAAATTCACATGGGCCAGTGGAGCCCAATACAGACTCACCTTTCCACAGCATCACATCTATGAAAGCAGCACATGGAGGCGACACTGCTCTATGGAACAGGGACATATAATCAAGCAGCTCTTGCTTATCCTTTGTCAGATAGTCCAGGTGGAACATCAGTAGCTGATCTGGAATAATGCTGCACGTGTTTGCCCTATTCTGGGTAGAACTCTGTATTTCTGTTTGATTATCATCCACAAGAATTTTACCAAAGGATAGCTCATATGGGATTGCTGTCTGATAACAAACACCATCCTTCTCAGAAGTAAATTCAGAGCCAGACTTCTGTAACCCTTCCCCTACTCCCCCGCACTGTTCCCTTCATTCTGATGGGAAAGCTGGGCACTTCCAGCCTGTGCACTTCACATGTGAAACAGGCTGCACATCCAGTCATCCCGAGTACTAAATTTCAAATAGCAGTAAAAAACTTACCTATATCTTCTTTTTTAAATAAACCAATTTGGAGAAAACCCAATTACATCCCAGTTAGATTTGTTAACAGCATTAAAAGAAGCCCAACAGACACTTTGGGTTCAATTTAATTCATTTCCTCCCCTCTAGGCAGACACTTCATTCTGCAGACAATGCTGCTGTAATCTTCCCATTGTTACCATCCCTACGTTTCATTCTGTTTTATTCACTGCTCCAGTGTTCTCCTTTCATCCAAATGGGAAAAGAAAATAAATCCACAGACAAACCACAGAAATCCCCACACCCATCCTTCCTAGATCCCTGCAACAGTGAAACAGCAGGTCAGGAGCTGTTAGATAACTGCAGTGCTCGCTGTGATTTTCTGGGCCATACTGTGGCCTGAAGTCATCTCCATCTGGAAGGCTCCCTCCCTCTCCTGATGTGTGTGCTCACACAGGCACACACATCCGGAATGCACTGGAGGACCAACAATAGCGTTAAATCAGGAGGGAGTACTGTGGCAAAGAGGATGCACTAGAATCCTTCCCTTCCATGGTTCCTTTCCAGGACCATTAGGGAAACAGCACCAGAGGCAAACTCTCCATACACTGTTCAAGTTCCAGAAGCTGCTACAGACCCATTCTGCAGATCACTGCCAGCTTTAAGAACTTGCCCACCACCTCCTAACCAATCAATGCCAATTCTCTAACTACTTACAGTAAGAATAAAATGATGAAAAAGACTGCCATCTCAATTATTTTACTGCCTAAATCTAACAGGAGCAATGCTGTGGTTTTGCTAATGACTCTGGCACTAGTTCTACACGAAGCTTGGAGTAGCTGCTCTCATTACTCGACTCTATTGCTTTGTTCTTGTCTAGTTATAATTGCCTACATTTTTAAAAATAGTAAAAGTTTGTCATGCTTTTCCCTGTTGTCCACCAGATAGCAATTTTCTGCTGGATTAAACAGCTCCAAATCCTTCAGGAATACATACAAATCAACTAATTATTTGGAAAAAAAGCTTTGTGTTTGGGCTTTGAACATAGCAGGAGGCTTTTGAATTACAAACAGAAGTTTTATGCAGTTAAATAATTTCCATATGGATCTTTCTCTTTGCAAAGCCCTGATCTAATATATAACAGCAGCATGCTAAAAAGTTTATGCATTTGAGTTGAACAACTTGAAATGGAACTAATTCACTAGGCACAATTTTAGATACATATTTAAGTTCTTTGATCAATCAGTCACATTTTTTGGTTTCTAGATCTGAATAAATGGAGAAGAAGAAAGCAGAGAGTAAACACATATACCAGTTTATCCCAGATAACAAGTTTTGATACTTAAATAGCTCAATACTTAAATATCATAGGGCAAGACTGTCATACAGAGATTCAGAAACATCTTTTAATTTGAAATGCATAATGCTGCTGATGCCATGTGCACAATGGAATCAGATTCCCATTTACTACAGGGTATGTAAAGAACTGTATTGTATTAACAATAAAATACTTCTAAATGCAATGCAACTAAGAATAGCTCTTTTGTATAAAACACCGACTCCCATATTCAGTTCCACAAAGTCAACTCCAGGACCACCAGCACTGGACTCAGGGCACTGCCCTGCAGCATGCTCCTGGCTGAAATGCAGTAGTTCTTGACATGCCAGAATCCTGCCAGCAGCACACTCTGTGCTTGTCAAACACCAGCATGTCTCTGCTCCTTCTGAGCCCTGCACTGCTCTTCTCATGCACAACCAATCATTAGGAAAAGGGAATTCTCACTGATTCTTGGACATGTACTTAAATGTTCATATGTGCTAGAAAGTAGAAGTTGTCATTATTTTAAAGTTTAAACCCGATGTTGGTTTACTGACCACTGACTTCCAACAAGTTTCCTCAATAGCTTTAGTACTTTAACACTGTAAGAAAATTATTTTCTGTGGAATGTTAGCAGTGTCTCTCTGGGTCTCACAGATACATTGCTGTGTGACTACTGACTCCATGGTATTTTTCACTTGCACTCTTAGTCTTCAGCATGACATTGTCAGACCGACCAATGAACTCAGCTCAAACACAGCTTTTCTTTTCAGCTCTGCCACTGAGAGGGTTTGGGCAAATAGTTTCTCTGTGTACTTCAACCTTCCCAGTGATGAGATGAGGTTAACAATTCTGACTGACATCAGACATGGATTCTCAACAAAATACTTCACAGTTCTACACCCAGCGTTAAAACAATGCTGTGGGCTCCAGAGACAACCACTTTTCCCTCCTTCCTTCTACTTTCTCCACATAAAAATCCAAACAAATAGACTTCATTTGAGAAGCTTTATATGCCTAAATGTTTCATACAGTGTCATTTACAGAATATAAAAATGTTAAAGTTTATGTGGGGACAGCAAATAATTGTCTAAAACAATAGTGAAATGATCCTTTGTAAAGTGTGACACAGTGACGAAGGAGGGAGAAAGAACCAGTTCCATGATGGCTCATGATATCATTCTCATAAATCTCATTCTTCTTCTTGAGAACACCTTTCTGCAAACTGAATCAAAGGAACTACTGCACTGTTTTACAAGCTTGGTAAGCCAAGCGAAGGGATGTTGAGAGCCATGTTGTAACACAGGCAAACGAAACATGCTCCAATGCCTAAGGCACAGGTCTTAGCTCGCTTTGGACACATGCTAAGTGAGTTCTCATGGTTTCACGTTCAAATCATTTTCCATGAAACTGAAACTTAGGAGCTATTCATGAACTTCGAATAGATGCTTCTGCATTTTCAGGAATGAGCAGGATCTAAGGCTCAGGCAAATGCAGCAGCTGCAGGAGACCAGGCACCACTCTGCCTGGAGCAAACCTGGTGTTTGCACTGCACATCCGTATAATGAATCTGAGTCACCAAATGCACCCAGAGATTTGCACATTCACACTAATCAAGATAGGCTGATAGAAGAGGACTGTTAAGAATTTATATAGGAGCAGTTGCAGAGTCACAAAATTACAGGATCCAGTCTCTATGGGAGGGGCATACTCCTGTTGGAGCCACAAATATATCAGCTATTCAAGTCATGTCACTTCCCATGATTCCAACACTTTCAAAGCAAGCATGAGATTTCTAGATGTGGTTTGTTAGTTCTGGGCTGTAACACTTGAATTCTAAAATGCAAAAGAAACCACCACCCCAAAACACTGGAAAACTGCTGCTAAATGTTTTGGATAGCAAGTGATAAAGCAATACATGCTGAGAGCTTCTCTGGAAGCACAGACATAAAGGCTGAATTACAGCCTGAGCAACAGGCTTAACAAGACAACAAGCTCATATAAACAGGTGACTATTTAGTTCCTCATAGGAGGTCCAAGTACACCTTTACAATATACACATGGAAGCTGAAGTACTCAAAGAACAGTGACTTGGAAAATACCTGTTCTCAAAGAACACCAAAATTCCTAAACCTTACTGGTACTGAAAGTGTTTTAAGTTAGTAGTTTAAGTTTAAGTTAGTAGTCAGCTGCATGTCCTGTGCTGCCTTTCTGAGCAGCTGCAGGTGCTGGAAAAAAAGATTCATTTTAAATATTTTATTTCTCTGGAATGAAACAACCTAAAAAATTAATAGCTGACTTAGTGCAGTCCTATCTATCCATGCAGATGGAATGAGAGAAATCTATAACAATAACTTAAGGGAACTCCTGAAGCACAACTGAACAGTGCAACCCATGAGACTTGGTGTCAAAGGAACTTGATGGTCAAATTCCAGCGGCAAAACAAGTGTTCTTGGCTCACACACATGTACAATACTAACCCAAAAGCAAGATGACCCAGAATTGAAGACAACTTCCAATTTTGAAGTTAAACTACTTGGAGGAAGTCACCCTCTCCCACCTTGCTGTCTCCTCCCGGTTTTATTCTACACATCCAGGCTCTCATAAAAATGGGAGACGAAGACTGCTAGCATTATTTCCTTTGCTAGCTCCACTATGTTATGCAGACCTACATACGAAATAAAAGTTGTCTTCTACTTGTCTACATTTCATTTCAATTCATTGCTCAAAACCTTCTCTCCCATGCTTTTGAGGCCACTGCTGAGAAGCTGTGGATTTTAGTTTCACATGTTTTTGCTTTCTTATACACCACATTTTCCTAAACAGCAATTCTTTAAGAGCTCTCTTTAAGAGAATGTTTCTTCCCCCTCTCATCAAAGATTAATTCCAACTATTTCTAAATGCTGGCTTGTTAGTCTTTAACTGGAACTATTCCAATTCTCAGCAGCCTAGCTGTCTTCATATGGCAAGCCTAAGAGGCAAAAAGCTTTGCTTTCTCTTGCTGAATTTCATTTGTAAAAATCTGAACTCTACAGCTAGACATTTCTGTCTTATATAATGGTTTACAAGAAAAAGCAGTTGTTTTGCAAGTGGCCTACCAAAGCCAAAACATCAGTCAAGACTTCATAAAAATGCCAAGACTGAAGCTTATGCAACAACACAACCAGGGGTAGAGCGGTAACACAGAGAATCACAGAATAGTTTGGTTTGGAAGGGGTCTTCAAAGCTCATCTAATCCAAACCCCCTGCAATGAGCAGGGACATCGTCACCTAGATCAGGTTGCTTCACCTAGATCAGAGCCACATCCAGCCTGTCTTTGAATGTCTCTAGGGATGAAGTCAAGCTACACACTATGGGGTTTGCAAGTAGCCTGAAGCAATGGTTAATGATGTTTGCTTCTGGGATCACCAAAGCTCACCACAGTAAGATCCACTTCCATAATTCCAAGCTCACAGAACTTCAACATTAACAGCTTGCTTTCTGCTGCTGACTTTCATTTCTAAAACCATGACTGCCTGAAGACCTGGCTTTTACTCCTGGAATTGTTTCATTAGAAAAAAGGCTTCACCTTGAAGATTACTTGGCAAGAAGAGTGGAAAATAAATATTTAAGGTCCTATTCAATAGTGGGTTCTATATATAAACTGGTTTATTTTCTTGCTGAAACCAAAGAGATTTTATTCACGATAGCAATTGCCAGTCATACCAGCAGGATGCTATTCAAAGATAAGCCTACATGCAGAAGCCAGGACAAATGCTGACACATTCACAATAGCGTTCTCCCAGGCATACTGCTCTGTAATTCCACCTGCTCAGCTGCAGAGCACATTTCTTGACTTTAAAATGACATTTGACAGATTTCATGAAAATATGTGTACATCCCAGTTTCCAGCCCATCTATATCAAAGTAACTACACTTACATATACTGAGGGAATCAGCAGAAAGACAACAGCTGAGTCATACAGAAAGCTTCCTTTGGCAACACGTTAAGCTCACTTACTGGTGTTTGAATGACAAGATGTGGTTGTTGAGCAAGGTTGCAGAGATATCTGAATAAGTCTGAAGAATATGAAGACATCATCCTTGGCATGTAAGAGTATTATTACCCAAATTAAACCTTATTTGCCAGGAAGCCTTGAACTTACAGGTTGGGAATCAGGTGCTCATGTATCTTTAGATCAGCTCACCTGCTAAGTCAGATGGAAGAGTGCTGCTGACAGGGATATTAAGAGCAATGCATGAAAGGATGTATATTTGCATGTACAAAGATGCTGAGTTCAGGCAAGAGGCCAGACACAGGCAAAACATACAAAAAAACCTGGACAGTTTTGAAGGAAAATACCTCACTTCAAAAGTTTCCTGAAATTTCACAATTTTTATCTAAGTCAGGTGTGTGAAGTTCACACATTCCAAATATTAATATCTCAAAGGTACATTCAAATCTATGGCTCAGTGTATTTCCCACATATCCAAACACGCTTCCTTTCCCTGGCCTTCCTCCCCCACCTCATTTAGGAGGAAAATGTCACTGTTCAGAGCTTTCTACACATACTGTGACTCACTGCTGGAATGGGGAGTCTTCTCATGTCTCTTGGGAAACACCAGTTGGAAAACACCCGATATATTTCACTCTACTATTAGTGTGCCTTCAGAAACAATAGTTTCTCGTGTCAAAGCACTATCAGTTCATAAAGGCCTTGCATTAGAGGAAAGTTTATTTTTTCTCTCAGCTGAGGAAAAAGGATGGCTCTGAGTACTGCTCAAAGGACGGTTGTCATCAGCATATAGCCAACTGCATGTGCTGGATAACCACAGACTCAGGGATACCAATAAGTTAAGTAAGACCTGTTCCTAAATAGCAACTGAAAAGAGTTAGGCTTTAAGGGAAGAACATTATGAACCAAAGGCAGTGATTTATGCTACCACTACCTAGGATTTGTATGGTCAGATCGGTGGAAAAGGAACCACTACACAATACTTGCACCATGACTCCTGGTGACTATACCCAAAGTGGATACTGGAAGAGTGATGACAGCAGTACCAGCTGAGTGAGGATAGAGGCCTCAGACTGATGGAGACTCATCATCATTGTGCCACAGAGAGAAAGTCTGACTTGTATAGACATTACCCTGCTAACACTGCTTGGAGTGGAACTGAAGACAACAAACAGGATTTTATTCTACATAGCTGGCAGTTATAAGTAGTAAGAAGTTTGAAATAGTATTTTTAGACAAAAGCAATGTTATATTGTCTTATCTAAAGTTGAGCAAGTTGAACAGATGTTTCAACTGATTTCAAAATTAAGTTGTAAACTTACTTTAATAACACAAAATAGCTTGTTTCATCTCTTCAGACTTTATTAGGGGAGGATAAATTCCTTCTTGGCACATGGTCTTTCCCTTGGTCCCAGGACAGAAATATTATCACAGATTTTGCTGCATAGTAATAAACACCTCATAATTATGACAGGCTTATATAACTTTATGACAAAGTAAAACTGGTTTATTGCAGTGTTATGGTAGGGTCTTCTCTTGCTTGATGCAAGATTAGATAGCATAATAAGATTAGATGACACAGCACACAAAAATCATCTTATTGCCTTGGATTGTTATTTTAACAATGCTGTAAATCAAATTTAAGAAATTTAGGAAAATGCTGTTCTTCAAATTATGTGCTATAAACTCATCTCATCTATTAGGTACCTAATTATAGCTTGCGATTAGCTCATGCGAGCTATAATGAGCCACGAGCCTCGGCACTGCCTTCCAGTAGGCTCATTACTAACAATTACTAGCAATTGTCCCAAGAAACATTCAGCATTATATGATCTTAAAAAAAAAAAGCAGCTTTCAGTTTGACAATGCGCAACTTCATCACTAAAAATGAAGGGCTGATTTGCAGGAATGGGCCATTCCTCTATTACTAACAAAATATTACATAAATTATTTGATATTAAGTAATAAAAACCCAGCAGCAAAGTTCACTGCCCACCACTGTCTGCACGAGAGAGAACAGGTCTTTCAGAGAGGGTAACTGTGGAATCATGGAATCATAGAATACCAATGGCAGGAGGAAAGCAAATTGTTGAGAAACACTTTTAATTCCAAGTAAGAACCAGAAGTAAAAGTTGTCTAATGTGTTTCCAAACAGACCGCTGACCCACCATACTACAGGAAACAGGACCTTCAATAAGGATGGGCATGAGACGTGTCAGGGTACCGAGAGGCGAGACAGCCTCTCAGCAGGATCACTGCATGTGCTTCCATATAGGTCCTGCACTGTCGCTTCCTTCCCAGTATTAATCACAATGATCCAGATATGAAAGTACCTTCCTCTGGTTTCATCATGCACCTCAGCCAGATGACCATTCAACAACATACTGCTGTGGGTGGTGCATCTCCAAACCTTCCACTTCCCCCCCGCCATCTCGGAACATTACTTAACAGCATTTAGTTGTGCCTAATTACCTCAGCAGGCATAAGAAATGAAACGCCTATCTGCTTATGAGAACTTCTTCCTAGGTACAAAATATGCTGTGCTAAGGAGGACTGAAAGCTCCGGCGCATTTCACAGCAATATAACTTGCAAACATACGTTCAGCTAAAAAAATAAAGTGCTGAAAAGAATTTCAGACAGTCAGTATTGGAAGCAGGAATCTTTAGATGGAGATAATTTTCCTAAAATTACAAAAACATCTGAACTTAAAAAAATCAAACCCACACAATTCTAAGCAGATAAGAGGATGTACTTAGTGACAGTTAAAAAATAAGTCAATCATTTTCATGCTGAATTGGCATTTTTGTTCATTTATACAGAGGCCATTGTAATTTAATGCCTATGATCATTATCGCCACTCCCACTAACTTCTGGAGCATACAAAGATGCAGTAAAGTGAGTGGTATTAGATTCCACTTCCAACATCATCAACAGAATTGTTAACTACATTTGAACTACACAAGATGAACAGAGTTTTAAGCATCAAGTAACCACAGTTCCTTTAAAAACAGATGGACTGTGAAATAAGCAAATTCAAAATATGGCTACTCATTAAAGTTGGGAGAAAGAACCCACCAGAGCACACTTTGACTTTTAGATTCCTGGTCAAGTCTATGATACATGTTTTCTTACATAAACTTAACACATTTGCTATAGCGTTGATGGCATATGAGGATTTAAGATTACCAGCAGTACTACTTTCTAAAAAAGCAAATTCAAACCCCACTAACATAAATCTTCACCACTAGGAACCTCACTTATCTTTCAGCTTTACTTCTATTATGGTTCGTTTTTTTAAATGGCATGGAACTTACTAGGTCTGTGGAACTCAAAACATAAGAAGGAACAGAAGCCCCATTTACACACGTTGTGGTACATTTGGCACATTAGGCTCAAGCAAACCAGAAAGGTTGATTTACCCTTTTCTGATGTTACAACATTCTCTAGTCTTTGTCCTTGAACAGTAAGTACACATTCTGCCAGGATCCCAACTGGGGAACGTTGGAGGAAGTTGGTTTTGTTTTCTTCTTTTGGCAAACATTTGATTTATTGTTCTATCTAAACATCACAAAAAAGCCCCAAGAAAATGAATCAAGTTCACAGGCCAGTTTCCCTATTTTCATCATCTAAGTTGTATCTCTAAGTGTTACTCCTATGAAAAGCATTCAGAACCCTGTGGCCTATCAGAACACGGTCTCAGGTCGGTGAGGATACTGAGACTGAGACAAAACTTTATTACAATCAAGCCCTTTAATCCCTTTGTTCGGTACTTTCCCAACCTACACGAGTGCACCACGTTCAATCTCATTGGCTTCTTTAAGAATCCCCCAGGTAAATAGTCCAATCACAATGCTGATCTTGTGCTGTTCTCGTGAGGAGAGTTTTACCTTCTTGCTTCACTTCTTCTCAAGACCCACACATCCTCTGGCCTCTAACTGAAATTCTTTGTTATAACAACATCCTGGCTTATCCCTTCAAGGCTTGCTTGTTTACGTTTACTGTCTTTCAACATTCCCAAGGCTTACCCAGTATCAAGGCCTCAGAGCTTGTTCCCAGAATGTTTCTCAAGCTCATCATGCAAATCCTATCACCTTCACCTCCCACATCTCCCCCTTCTCTGTTTTGTACATCTACTACCAACACCTGCTTAAGAGCTCAATCAATAAGGGACTGTATGAGTTTCATTAAACAAGGAATACAAATTAACAAGCTAATAAACACTAACAAAACAACAGCTCCTAATACAATCAATTTTTTTTTACCCATGCTCCTAGACCAGCAAATAAACCTGAAAAAGTGTTCAGACATCCCCAACCTGAAGTTTTCCTGTAAGTTCTTTGAGTTTGTATACTTTTGTGAACCGATTCAGAAGGGTCTGAGAGGTTCATGCAACATAGGCCTTCAAAGTCCTCACACCCATGACCATGGGTAAGGAGGAGAAAATCTATGGCAGCCCGATTTTGTAAGGTTGCATGTCTTACAGAATCTACATCAAGGAGACTGGGAAGAGCATTAGATGTAGCATTTGTTTACTTTGCATAGAAATATTTGGGGTTAACACTGTCAATCTGTGTAGGCAGCAAGGGCCTGCTTGTAGGTGAGAAGGGATGCCAGGTCATACTCGATCTCCACAGATTAAAAGGATACCTCGAGGAAATGGTATCGGTGCATTAAAAGAGCGAGAAAGATTGATAGAAGTATAACTACACCACACAGAAGCATTTCAATAAACAGCTAAAGAAGAGTTAACATTTTGCACTGATTGGTTTCGTCCTGTATAATGAAAATATAAATATGTCTATTTTTATAGATCCTAATAAATCAGTTTCTTGTGGTTCTAAAAAGACAACTGGTTGCTGCACCACCCAGCCATCCCACGTGTCCATGGGGCTCGAGGCTGCCATTACTTGGGCTGCTGAAGGGATGACAGCCGCCATCCAGTTGTCCAACGGCAGTCCTACCAGACATGTACTGAAAGAATTCATAGGTGTTGCAACCGACAGGCGCAGGGTGGCTTATCCTGTTGCATTGGCTAATGTTAGCCAGATGTTTTCTTTTGGCTGGGAGAGAAGCCATGGTAGGACCAATCCTCCTGTTATAAAGAGGTAGAAGACAAGGCCAGACAAACCCGTCATGCAGGGACCCAACAAGGTTCTTCATCTGCGGAAACACAAGCATAACCTCATCCCTGGCTTATTAAAGGGAACAGGCCTTCTCATTCATAAGTTTCAAGGTTACGTACTTTAACATGAGCCTTCCCCTGTTTAAAATCCTTAGAACCCCTGAAATGGCACTGTATAAGAGGTCCATCCTCCATCCAACGATTTAAAAAATTCAAAACATAACAGGCTTTCGCTATACGTTCTTGTGGGGTTAACCCTGAACTCCATCCCCCAAGGAGGATGTTTGGCCGTAAGTGTTTGGGTACTTACTGAAAGTATTTCTTCGTTTGGTAATTTTATTCCTTTTCCTCAACCAGCTGGGGTCAGACGCTCAGGACAAGAGTTCTTTTTTCCTCCCCAAGAGATACTTCACTGTGCTAGAACTGGAGTGTGTTTATTGGTCAATCTTAACCCAGCATCAAATAAAACAATCTAGCAAATGAACAAAACCCCAAATTACCACTAGGACCTAACCATGATGATGCTCATGATGACCAGTGAGTCACAACGAAAGACAGAGAGTTGGGAAATGTACATTCAGTCCCTCACACAATACATTTTGAATTCTAGCTCTGCAAGTAGACCACAGTCTTTTTTTGCAGCTGACAAGTAAGGAAGTTTGTATACAGACCCACCTACAATTCCATTAGTCTGTATTCGCTAGAGAACTTCTCTAGTCAGTTGCAGCTTAAACCCTTGACTTTCACCTCACTGTTGTCAGAGTCACACCCAGGCTATTTTGTCTATGGGGGCAGAGAGCAGTTTCCATGTTTTCTTCCATCCTCCAGAATGCAAAGAATAGAAAAATAACACCTTGCCTGTGATAACTCCCCTGGTTATCACAGCCAGAATAGCTCAATCTAAAACTCTTTAGAACACGTCTTTAATGACATAGCTGATAGATAAGTATTTCACACACCAAGGTCAATAAGCTGTTGTGGCAAACTGCATAACAACAAAAGGAAACTCACAGAACTGTACCATTTCCCCAATGTCTTTGGCAAGTAACTTCTCTACATAAATGTGATACAAAGAGCCACTGAATAAAGAATCGAAATATAATCCAGTGTAATTATTTCAAAACATTCTTCAGCAGAGAATACAAAAAGCAATGTTTACAACCAAATAGCAGGCAGGTGAGCCCGTCCAGCGTGAATTTCAAAGGACACTGAGAATATCAGAAGTAATTAATGAAATGATAAGGCTGCCAGTACCGTGAGAGCATAAGCAGACCTTGCCAGAGTTCAGCCCATTCCACCCCTTCCTTCTGCACCACTAGGTAGTGTGCAAACACAACATCCAGCCCTTCCTTCTGCACTGCTGGGTAGTGTGCAGATACAGCATCCGGCCCTTCCTTCTGCACTGCTGGGTAGTGTGCAGACACAGCATCCGGCCCTTCCTTCTGCACTGCTGAGTAGCGCATAGACACAGCATCCAGCCCTTCTTTCTGCACTGCTGGGTAGTGTGCAGACATAGGAATGGGAATCACATCAGGCAAAAGGTGGACTAAGTAAAGAACAGTGATCAACTGAGCAGCGGCACATGCTCCAGTCTGAAAATCTATAAAAGAAATAGAGGCTGATAGAGGACCCCAGTCCTCAGCTCCTTGAGTTCATCGAATACAGTCATGCTGCTTCTGCCATGCCAGATCCTCAGGAAAGAGAAGTTCACAACTGACTGTTCTCCCAGCGCAGCAAGAGGGGAGTGCAATGCTTTAGTCACAGAAACCAAGGAGTTTTCATTTAATAAATGTGTGGTTTTGTGTGTGTGTGAGAGAGAATACAGTAAAGTCTATGGAGCTAAAAGCTCACAATTTCAGAACTGCAGGGTAACTGCTATCTTGTGTTACTTATTTCTAAGCAGCAAGATCAATTCAAATGTTTTTTTTTCTGTGTAACATCACGGTTGCCTCTGTAAAGAATTGCTCTTTTTTTCCTCTAACTCAAACTTGATTTCTGTTTACTTCACTCCTTTTTGTTCTCCTACTTTTTTTGTTCAAGTTCATTATTTTCCACTTGATGCTGGTTTCGTGCCTGCCATTGTTGCAGGTTTTATGAGTAAACACTCCAAGTACCGCTGAAATCCAGTCAGTGATGCAGAGCAATTACAAGATGTAAATTACTGACTTTTTCCTTTTACCAGTTTAGCCTGTACCATTCACAAAGCTTTGTCTCATTAAATCTCCAGTTTTCAACAACTGATTCAATTTATATGTCACATGGTGGCTCTTGCACTGGCTATTGCTACTTTATTCCATCGTCCTTTTCTGTCCATGAGCTGTATCTTCTCTGCTTGGGATGAAGAGAACACTGGAGCCTGCTTTTCTACAGCTTGATCCTCCTGGATGGCTGCAAACTCTCACTAAAGGTTTTCATATAAATCTGGCATTTGTAAAGGCCTGCATCTTTGTGAATAATCTAGAAGCTAACAAAGGATGAGCCCACATAACACTAGAATTATAAAGTCTTCCTTACACAGAGAGTATGTTTTGCAAAACTCATGTCAACTTCATTATCCTTTAGATACCCATTCTACTACCTAAATTGGTTTGGACCAGGCTCAAAATTCAAGCGGAAGCACATAGATATAAGAAAATACAGGTTTGTATTTCAGCCATGGACAGGGAGAGCATGGCTGAAAGTGCCTCCCTTCTTTAGAGAACCAGGCTGAAAATATCACTGACATTAGTGTGAAGCTCTCACCAGTTTATTCCCACCTCAGGGTAAATGGTGAACACGCGTAAGAACAATCACAAAGTAATGGGAACAGATCATCTCCAGTAGCTACGTTTGTGCCCATGGTGACTTCAATTGAACTCTCCATGGCAGAAGAGATGAAGTGTGGATCTCTGGTGGTAATACATATCTGAACTGTACCGTAATACTGAAGCTCAGGGCTCTTTAGTGGCTTTTTAAGGATAAGGTTTTTCCAGCCTCATTAAAGAAAGCAAATTGGCTTTCATAGAAAAACAGAACCAATTGACAACAGGCTTTATCTTTAATTTTTAAATAGTGAAAGTTCATAAAAATAGTGCTTGTAATGAGTAAATTTGTTAAATATCTCAAATCAGCTTTGCCTCAGACTGTCCAATGCATTATTGCCTTATTAGCACCATTTTGTGAGGAATTTTCTCTGTTATCTTAATACAGCTCAAAAAAACCCTCTCTTAGTGCCTCTTCTATTCATGACTCACTCATAAGACACAAGTGACTCATGCTGTCAAATTACAAGTTATTACTTTAGAAAATGAGTTTTTTCCCTTCCTTTTGGGTAAAATATGACAATTTTCACTATTTTGTTACTCAGGACAGTTTCCCACTATTACAGATTCTCAGTATTCTATTTTTGAAGCAAAGTGTATGCCACAAAAGACAAAAGCATTTCCCACCTCTTATCTCTTTCAAAGATAAATACACTTGAAACAGAACAGTTATTTAAAACTAGTTCTGGAACTTCAGAGATTCTTTAACAATAAGTTGTATTTCAGTCATCAGGTTTTATCTAGACAGGTCTACTCGCCTTTATTCCCCCTAAAGGTGCTCATTCTAAGCTATGAACAGTTTTTGGCCTAAAATGGATGAGTAGGGATGCCGGTGCTAGAGGCAGACTTGAGCCTTCTGCTGCAGTGATGATTGGTCTAGCTCTCCGGCAAGGTTATGTGCTGCTTTCACATACAACATGGATGTTCCTAGGTGGGAATTAGCTTGCACAAATAGGAATGGAATGTTTCCCAGGTCAGAGAATACTGTGAAATCTTTTGTTTCCAGATAGCATTTGTGTGAGGAAGCTGTTGCATCATGATGTTTTTCTCCAATTACTATCCCAGACAAGACCCAGTAGTACCTGGCTACTGCGCATTTAACTTCAGTGCTGAAACCATCACAGGAGCATCCTCCTATGCAATACTATTTCTCCCTGCCCATCTTCCATTTGCCTCTTCCTCTCCTCCATAGTGGATCACTTTGGGGAACATCCTCCCCGATTACCTGCTGGTAAGAGTGGTTAATGCTGAAAAAACCAAACAAACCCTGAAGCTCGCTCTTATGTATCCTTGTCCTTACCTATAAGAACATCCATGATTAGAGGACCCCGAAGATGCCTACACAGGCTCCCTCATCCTAGCAAAGAGCACATCCTAGCAATCTGTATTAGTATGTCCTCTTCTGCAAGACTCTGACATTCCGTATCTCTTATAAATGAGCAGCCATCATTCCCTAGGCGAGGCATATTTCCTCTGAGGGAAGAAAAGTCAGCATCATCTTTATTATCTGATCTTCAGCAGTGTAGATGGACTGATCCTGATCTTTTCTGGGTGAGGGGGAAAGCTAGATCCTAGTGGGACTCTATGCCATGAATTTTCTAGGCATCTCCAGTTGACCCTACATTGCCATCCAGACATTGATCTGGGAGCTTTAGAAAGAAAATTAATTGCTCCTTGGCTCAAACATCCTCCACATTGAGGTATTCCTTTTGAATCTGCTGCAGTTCAGGCTGCATCACTGAAGTCTGGCTCTAGGCCACATGCTGCCTTTTCTCACATGGACTCGCTGCCAAAGGCAGCATTCAGAGAACTATTCTCCCTGCCATACCCATTCTTGCTTTAAAGCCTTTTCTCCTTTAAATCCATCGAACTTATTGCCTTTGATATATTATGTTCCTAGAGAATAGAGTCAATTTCTTCCTTTGACTGTTCATTACATTTCCTCCTAATGTGTTTTAATGTTTCTTAACTTCCCCGCTTCTGCACTTCATAGGTCAAAATTCAGCCTTGATGGAAACAGAAATAACTTAGAATTCAAGCAGCTTACAGATTTCTTGTCAGTATTCTGTTTCTGCTACTTTCAACCCATTTGGTATTTCCTCTACTCATTCTACTGCGTCCCATAGAAAATCCAAAGCCCTGTACAGTATCAGTGACATTAAAAGTCATATTGCTGTCCATAACCTGATTGCATGTTCAGACATTCCAGGTCAGATGGTAAAACAGACTCAGTTCAGTGACACTGTAGTAGTGGAAGCTGGACACCAGCTTAACTACAAGGGTTAGGTGAGCTCTGCAGTTCAAATAAACAAGTTTACACCAACTCTGTTGAGGTCTCTCTTTTCCTTTGGGAAGGATGATGCAGAAGAAATACCTCTTAAAATCCTCGGCCTTCCTTTGGGATGATCTCAAGATATCTGATACATGTGAGGCAGTCACTTACTAGGAGGCTTGCCAGGAAAAAACAACCAGCAAAAGTAGATCAGCCTCCCTGAATGCAGAGATACGTGCACATATCATGCAACTACTGTAGCCACTGGAACGTCTGGCTTGGTGCAGTCTATATTTAGAAATAAAGCTTTATAACATTAAGATGCTTAAGATTTTTTTTCCACTGTAATATGGTGGTCAACAACAAGAGTAACTCCAGGAAGCAGTGGAGTTCTAATACAAAAGATGAATGTTTGGGGCTGCAGCTTCACATTGCTTATTTGCTCAATAAAAAAATAATCTCTTATGAAAAATGGAATTAAAACCAACCAAACAAAAATAATAAAAGGTCATAACAGTGACACTGACCATCCATAAACACAACAGCCTGAAAGTAGAGTTATTTATGCTAAATGCTAAAGTAATAGGCATAACATAGTTCTTTGGACTAAGCAGAATAGAAACAACACTTTAAAACATAACATAGCAACTGCGAAGAGAGAACTCAGGAAAAATGAATGATTGGGTGGATTATAAACATGCACACAGCATCTGCCAAATGGAAAATAGCAACTGCATCTTGCAGTCTGTTTAGTAATTATGGTAAAACAGACCCCAGAGCACTGAAATGGAGACAGTTAGCACACTGAACAGAGAAACAAGATGCTGTGCTGAATTGTGAGGATGTTATGAATTGCAGGAAATGGTTCATTAATACAAAAAGCTCTGGAGCAGGCCACCTGCAGTGGTAAACACAGTACCTGTGACAAAAATAGCTCCCAAGAGAGAAAGGACAAGAGGATGAGGGAAAATACAGAAAATGGCTTTCTGGTGGTAAAATCACAGTTCAGATATAGCGGTGATAAATATGAACCAAGGAGAAAAATTAGTTTCCCATCCTTGCTTGATTTTCACAAAGTTCAAGTGAAGAACTCAAGAAACTATCACTAAATCTTGGACCTCACTTCGAGTTGTCTCATTGCACTTAACAGCAGGAAAGTGAAACCAGATTCATTCAAACTGATTTTTTTTTAATTCTGCCAATAAAACAAATAACATAAGGAAGATTTAATGTCACCTGAAGACCTTAAGCCAGATAACCATTACTTACTAAACACTAAATACTTAGTATTACAGCTAACAATTAAGTTGCTAGTTAAGGCTGCAAGTATCTGTGGGCAGCTACAAATACCTCGCTGTACTGCTTTAGTAGAAGGCACCCTGTGCTCCGGTGCTGTTACTGCTTCCTCAAAACAGTGCAAAGTAAGTCCTTGCCTTCAAGCTTTACCTTTTTTTCCTCAAGGCTCTTCCCCTGGCATTCGTTCAGGAACCTCATTTGTGCTCATTTTGTTACAAACACAATGCTAGCCCAGAGTTTTCTGATAAACCTTCATGTACATTAACAAACTTGGCCAAGGAAATTCCCCAAACTTATCTGTACACCCTGATTCTGCCTACAGCACGAAAGAGGATTTCAATGGGCACTGCCTGGCTCCCTCCTCTCAGGAGATCCTCTGCCTGAGACAACTGCTGGAGCAACGTGCCTGGTCTGGACCTAGCTCTCCTTCAGCTGTACCTCTAGCTGGTGAAACTGGAAGGAGGAGGCCCCATACTTCTTGGGGAGTCCTGTTTTAGAAATCCCCTGAGGACATTCATGAATGACTGACACACAGATACCTCATGAATGCATGTATCGGCAACCAAACAGGGAAAAGAATGATGCCTTTACACTAAATGCATTGATTAGCAAAGAGCCTAGATTAACACCTGTAAAAGTTAAATTCTTCATATAAAGAACAGAAGCCAGCTAACATGCTGCTAGGAAAACCTCCTTAAGCACCACCAGATCTGCCTTCTGATCACAACTAACTCTTAACTGAAAAGGTTGGCTCAATGCTTTATTCATCACCCACCTTGCATGTTAAGGGAGGAGAAAACGATTATGCTCTTTTGGGATATTATATTAGAGAATAGATTGGCTTGAAGACTCATATTAACCTAGTCTTGCTAATCTAATTAAATAATTCCTTGCAACATGGCTGTTAAAAGACTGTTGACAGGCAGGAGTTCTCTGGAAGCAGCAAGGCAACCCAGGACAGGCAGCTGTGAGGTCTGCTGGCAGTGACCAGGGGAGCAGCCCGAGCCGCCTCACCAGACCCATGGGGCTGGCACTGATCTCCCTTCAGCAGCTCTGCACAGCGGCACACAGCAGACCTGGCGCTCACCCGTTGTTAGAGAGCTCTTGCAGACACTATAATAGCACTCTGTATTATAATGACACCCTTATTTTTTCTGTAACGTTTCGGTAGGGCACTATTAGTATTTAGGATGATTCAGTATTCATTATTATTAAACACTTCCATAGCGCTTCCCCAGTTCTGAGCACCCAAACACACACCGGGCACCCTCCAGCCTCCTATGGCACTGGACCTCCCTCACACCCTTCCCAAATCCCACATCTTGACTGGGATTTCACCATTATCTCCTCTAAAGACCCTGTTTCCCCTTTCTTCCCCACTCCTTGCAGACGCTTACTGCTGAACACAGCTACCCCTTCGAGGTGACTTTCCTCATTCAAATTGACAAGGCTCCAAGTTTGCGTGGATTAAGGCAACCCCCAAACCCACCAATCCAAAGTACCTGCAAAGACATTTCCCCCCCCTTCCTCCTGCTCTGGGGCTCTTTAATACGAACCCCGCAGCAGCAGCGGCGGGGAGGGCGCTTTCCACCGCCGCCGCCTCCCCTCAGCGCCTGCCCGAGCCGCGCAGTGGCGGGAAACGCTGTGGGCGGGAAGGGCTGTGCCGTGCCCGGCCCGGCCCGGCCTCACCTCAGCGCGGCCCCGCGCCGGCCGCGTGTGAGCGGCTGCGCTGCCGGAACGTGTGGTACCGGAGGGATTCATCACCTGGAAACTGAAACCGAGCTCCCGCCGGCGCCGTGGGAGCGGGGTTGTCATGGCCGCGGCTCGCCGGGCTCCCGCCCTCTGCCTTAGCAGTGGCTGTGCAGTGGCCACCTGAGTTTTCAGTCTTTGCTGCCATTTCCTAAGGGAAAAAAGTCCTGGAATTGGGTTTTCAACGGCACTGTGTGCTGCTGTGGAAGAAAAAAGGCTGTTCCCACTCTATAAAGATCGAACATAGCCACTTCCAATACAGGTTGTTTCTGCCATGGGTATTCAGACAGGAAACCCGCAGCAGCAAGGACACTCCCGTGTCATTTCACTACTCACAGGTTGGCTTTGCTTTTTCTGTAGTCTGTGAAGCCCATTAAAAAGAAACCTTCAAGATCCACCATGCTGTGGCACACGCGCCATCGCGGGCATGCACCCAGCGCTGCTGCTGCCCCGCAGCAAAGCCGGCGCTCCGCTGCATGGGGCAGGACCACGGTTTGGGTCCGCGTGCAGCACTGTGTGTTTTGTTACCTGACAAGAAAGCAATTCAGCTCACATCAGGCATTAATGTACGGGCTCTCAGCAGCTCTTCTGCCATGCAGCAGCACTCAAGAACAAGCAGTAAGTGAAAGTAGGAAAAACAGCATCAAACGCAATAAACCTCAAACCGCATTTTGTTACCTGGTAATGAAGATGTTTTCTCTGTGAAAGCTTGATAATCTTGAGTTTAGAACTGCATGTGGCAAAACTGTTTCCCTACAAGCTCACAGATCTTGAGGAGATGGAGGAGGCTGGTACATGAACCATGGGGATCAGAAGACGAGTAACAGATAACTTCAGATAGATGAGGAAGGCAAAGTGACTTTGAAAAGCTGAGCAAAACAGAAGGTAACCGTGTAACTGTGTTCCTAAAGGAACTTGGTTCATCCTAATACTAAAAATCACACTGGAGATCAAAGACCCCTGCCTACAGAGACCCTTTCTCATGGAACAAGCATAGTGAAATCAATCTATCCTGTGCCATTAAACAGAGACAAGAGAATGTGAAAGCCAGTGGTTGTAGATACAGGCTGTTAACAGAAGACACCGGATTCACTGAGAAGCATGCAAGTGGAGAGCTGGCAGCCGGGTATGTGCTAGCCCTGTGGAGTTACCACCCAGCACCCATCACTGCGCGGACATGGAATAAACAAGTGTCTCAAGTTGAGATAAGGGAGTCATGGTATTTAGAAGAAACTTGTTGCTTAGTTAGTAATTGCATTGTTAGTGTAGCCTGATAATTAGTGAATTGTAAAACTTGTTGTTTAGATGGTAATTGTATTAGTGAAATTAATAATTAGTGGATTGTAAAACTGGTTGCTTAATGCTATATTATAATCGCATTATTAGTGCAGTTTTAAGAGTTAACAAGACGCAGGAAAAAATGGTTATGCATAAGTCAGTGTCAATCATATCTGGTAACTTTTGAGAGCCTTGAGGTTTAAGATAAGGAGGCAGAGCCTGCGCAGAAGAGAGCAAGCTGGTTGGAGCTGTCCTGTTTGAATGGGATCCAAGGAGCAACAGAGTCTGCACAAGAACGAAAGGTTACTAGTGGTGACGAAGAGGAACCATGAGCCTTCATCCCCACAACTCCCGATGACCACAGCCCGGAGATACTGCACAAGCACAAGCAGGAGGAGCTTATGGAAATGCTAACTATAATACGAAGCAGGGATAGGTCATACATATGTATAGGCGTACTCGGGTGTCTCATGAATATGTAAACATTACATTCTATATATTTAGAGAACCAACGGTTGCGGGGCTTGCACGACTTTGGTGGGATGACCTCCTGTGCCGCCCAGCGCTGAATAAACATACGTACTTCACATCCTTAGTGGCTGTGGAGTCAGTTCTCTGTACATCAAAGTGCATGTGCTCATCGGCTCCCTGCACACTGGGTGAAGAACAGTGATCTGGGGACAACTTCAGCCCATTTTTAAAAAAGAAATTAAAAATTGACTTTTACATTGGCAGCAAAATTTATACCCCTGAGCCCCACACACACAGCAGGCACCTGACAGACCACTCCAGCTCCTAAAGGCAAAAGCCTCACTACTGCCTGCAGCAGACTAGAACCTGACCCGCACCAGCTCCCTATTTCACATTAGGTTTTTTGTTAGCTCCCCTCTGGCTCTAGCTTTTTCAAATCACAGGCTATGCTGAATGGGGGAGAGAAGGAATAGGAGAGTAAAACATTTCTTATAAACATTTCTGAAATACTGACCACAGATATTCCTGCCCCTTTCATTTCTCTCTAAAAGGTGTCTTGGGTTCAGCAGTAGCAGTCATTTTTCTCCTTCTTAGTAGCTGGTACAGCGCTGTGGTTTTGACTTTCAGCCTGGGAACAGCACTGATAACACTGATGTTTTTAGTTGCTGCTCAGTAATGTTTACT
>WYDI02020042.1:0-16876 GCA_009867235.2 Psittacus erithacus | reverse complement strand
AAGGACAGGTTGTGGGGGGAAAACAAGCAGGCTACATGCTTTGTCTAATTTACGACTAAGCTTAAACCACAACAGAAAGAAACTTCCATTGCAGTAACCTGGATGTTATTGAAAATCTTTTCATTTGACAATTTAATTTTGTAAAGTAATGTTTACTGTTGCATTAAGTTAGTTTGAAGTTTGGGTAGTAATAGGATCCTTGAGTTGGCTTTAAATTCTTGTGTTCTTAGCACCAGCTTGTCACAGCAATCCTTTAGAAAAGTCAGCAGTTCGCTTACACTTTTCCTTTGCTTCCCTCCTTCATTTTAATTCTAGTGATATGTCTTGTGGTTCAGTCCTAGGTAAACTTTGGGTTTGAAAGAATCAAATACTATTACAAGCTTTTAGATTTATTTCTGCTACAACCTGGTAGACATCTGGTTTTCAAACTCCTTAGTATGAAGACATAAGGATCAAGAAGTCTTGGTTGGGACCTTTCTCTGGCTCTCACCTCTCACCTGTCTGTGGGAAATCCTTACAGAATTTAGTGCAGCTAAACCTATACTCCAGCCTTTACAAATCCAGGCACAAAAGCTACACCTTCGCTACAGAACAAGACTGCTAAAAAGAGTGGTTTCATTTGACAAGCAATTCTCTCTTTGGAGAGCATGAAATGTGGAATACTTCTGAAAATCTGCTGTAAGCACATGGACATGTAATGGCCATGCTTGAAAATGTTGGTCTTAATTTTTATTTGCAGCCATAGCCCTTTAAAATCTATTCTAATCTAATATCTAATCTATTCTTCCTGCTGCTAAAAACACAGCTGAACCCATGACAACAAACCAAACTCTGGCACTTACTGGCTGTGCTGAAGTTAGTACAAGATAGCAGATCTGCCGTGCCTCAACCCTGGTCTTCTCTGTCTGTCCCAGAACCACCTGGCAAGCTGCAGACTTGGAGAAGAGCTAAGAGCAGATGTCCCTCTACTGAGAAAGGCAAAGTGAGAGCAGAACTCAGCCCTGTTGACCTCTACTTCTTGCCACTTTTCAAGTGATTTATACTCCAGAAGTGTCAGGAAAGATAACAACTGCTTTTGATTTCTCAATGGGAAGATAGGTCTACAAGTCCTAGGCAGAATCTAAATAGACAGGATACAAATTGAGTAAAATAATGTCCCCTGCTGGGGTGACAAGTTTGTTTGGTGCACATTCCTGCACAGATAAATATTTCTGTAAAACAGATCTTTGAAGTCAATAATTGGGATGTAAAATCCAGAAAGACAGGGAGATGCAGTGAGTATAAACAGCAAGGTGCTGGCAGCAGGAGCTGCAGAGCGGGAGGCCTCTGTGAGGAGAGGATGTTCCATGTTGGACACAGTCAGTTCCAGCTGGGTACAGGGGACCAACCACAGGGCACAGCTGAGCCCAGCAGCCACCCACGATGGTGGAGCTTCAGGGGAAGTGTATGTAAGAAAGTGCAGCAAAAACCAAGGATAAAATAAAAGGAAAAAAAATGACCTCCAGGGCCAGAGCAATAGGAGATGCTCCACAGTAGAGCTGGTGACACCCCCAGGGAACTGCAGCCTGGGAACAACCTGTACTGCAGAAAGGCAAACAAGTAAGAAGGAAGGAACAGAGAAAGAAAATAATAAGGAACACAAGGAACGCCAGAAAGCAAGCATTGACCTCAACGTCCTGCACCACCCTTCACCCAGCCAGAAGGACTGAGTGTCATCTGTGGCAATAGGAAAGAGAGGCAGTGAGTTGCTGCGCAGGTGCTCGGCTGCTGGCTGGAGGAGGTTATTTACTTTAAAAGGCATGGTCAGTTTTGAAAGCAATGACTATTTACCACAGGTATCCTTCTAAAGATACAAAGAAATGTCATGTTGCTGCTGAAAGACCATTAGCTAAAAGAAATCATCTTGAAATTCAGTTAAGTCTTGTAAGTTCAAATTTGTAAGCACTGTCTTAATAATGATAACAATAATAACAATAATAATAACAACAACAACTACTACTAGAAGAATAAATCCTCAGCTTGGGTTTCAGGTAGGAGTATCTGACATGCAGCTGAAGGCTGCAGTTTCATCCTCAAAGCTATAAGATACAGATCTCCAGACCTTAGTGGTAATTTCAAAAACAAATGAAAAGCCAAAAAGGCAACAGAAATAAGTGGATCTTTAAAAGTCTTCTATTAGAAAGTTTCAAAGTGGCTGAGGAAAATACATTATCCAGAAGGATCTTAGTTGTTTCTCTTACTCTAAAAATACCACCTTCAACACACCTGTAGCTGGTACTTTTTCATTTTATCCAGGTTTGCAAAGATATTTTGGTTGGAGGCTGAAGAATCCTGACTTATCACTACCGTTCAGCACTATTTGATGCATCCAAGACCCAAGAAGCCGTCAAAACAGATGAAAGCTGTTCTCAATAACACTTAGACAAAAATAATATACAGTTCTCAACCTATTGATATGGTATATTTCTGTCTGCTGTGAACCTGATTATCTCACAGGATCAGATCAAACTAACAAGTAGAAACACTGATTATGAGTCCAAATGCTGACTATTCTTGTGCACTGTGCAGCCAGTAATTAACTCTACACACTTCAATTAACCAAGCCAAACAGCCTGTGCCAAATAACCATAAATATGATTTCTGTCTAATTGAGCAAGTATCACTTGCAATTCGTTCTTCATTATAAATCTGAACTAAGGCTCTCAAACCTCTTTTCATACAAATTTATGTGAAAAGTATAGTCTCCAATGGGCATTACATTACACATTTGCACCTGTCAATTTACATTTCTTTTAATTCAGGGCTAATATTGCCTAGGAGTTTGTTCCCATATTTAAAATAGAAGAGGGAGATGTATAAGAGATAATTCATCTTTGGTGCTTGATGCAATATTTCTAAAGAAAACACTTCTTAGCTTGCTTTAGCATACAAAAAGCAAGCAAATTCTCTAAAGGAGAAGTAATGTCTTTTACTGGACTCACTGTAGCAGCTGGACAACAGGTAAGTTTTCAAACACAAAAACACTTCTCTGAATGTACCCTAAAAGTTAATCCATTTTCCCCATACTTATCACTAGTAACGAAGAGAGGTAAGATGACAGCTGTCCTTAAAAACCTGCCCTCACTTTTACTCTGAGCTTTTATTTAATTTCCAGTATCCTACGGACATACAGCAACAAATCACCAGCTTATGCAGAGCAAAGTACCTTTCCCTTCATTTAAGTCCTGCCTTTTCACCTGTTGAGAATGCATCCCAATGCCTTCTCCCTTAATTTTCCTTGTATATCAAACTGCTAACAGAGCGCAAATATTTGCGTGTGCCTCTGTTCTGGTTTTGGCTGGAGTTCTCTGTTCAGCTGAACAAAGAAGCCAGTGAAGCACATGAGCATACAAATGTGAGGAACAGGCCCTGAAACCAGAGAACTGCCCTCAGTTGTTGCAGGGTGGCCAGTACACAAGGCTCAGGAGGGAGCTGGGTAGATGCAATGATCTGGGCTCTTTTCTAGATATCCCTTACAAACAGCATGATTTCTTCAGACCTCAAGGCTCATGGGGTATCACCTCCGCTGTAAAACTCAGTAAACTTCTCAAGTAAGGAGGCTGAAAAACTAGAGACCATCGTTTTTCCAACCCATGTTGAAAACTAAGTTCAAATATACTCTTACCTCAGAAATAACCAAGCTGGTTTCTGAAACACTTTGACCCTGCTGGTGTTGCAATGGCTGAAAGATATTGTAGCTGGGCTGCAAGAACCCTGCTGGCAGCTCTCATCCGCTCATCTAAATGCTGAAAGCTATTTAAATATATTTGTAGGCGTTCTTCAGGGTTTTGTTATTAAAAGGAAAATAGGAAAAATCTTAATAGGAGGCTTTATGAAAATGTGCTGTTTAATTAAAACTACCTCATGCTGAAAAGGCACACACATAGGAGAAAATTCCATTCAGGTAAAACCAGAGAGCATTTCCATCTCAAACACAAAATATTCATTAACTGGAGTCAAATGCCACAAGCAAGAAAAAAAGTCAAGCTTGGAAAATTTGCGAAGTATTTCAAAAGAACAAGAGTTCAGCATCTAAAAGGAATTCACTTATTTACACCAGATGTTGCAGATGAAATGCAGCCTTGCAAGAGAAGATGGAGGCTTTCCAACTGTTCAAATGTCAGCGCTTTTTGAGGTGTGACCAGAGTGTGGGAATCACAAAAAATCACAATCATACACTGCACATCATTTCCTGGACTTTTAGATCATGAACTCAAAAAACTTGGCCAAATATTTTAGATTTAGGAGTGTATTTGCAATGAAAACAGAAAGCTGAACCCCAAAACTTAATCAGTGCAACCCATCTTTACCATCCTAAGAAATATTTCTACTACCACTAATTGATATATGTAAGCTTGCAATATGTATTAACACAAGACTCCTCAGACCCCTGCAATCTGAGACACCCTGTACTTATTTCTTATAGGCAGAATTCTGCTGTTTGCTTTAATTTGCCACAAATGCCATCAGTCCAGAGCATTTTAAAACAGAAGATAAGCCACAGGACAGGAAAAACTCAGCTCAACACAAGAATCTCTCAGCCGATAGCTCTGGTGCATAAACCCTTCATCAGAAAAAGCTGTTGTCCTAAAATTAGAGCTACAAAGCGTAAAAGGTAGTGGGAAGATAATAAAAAATGTCTCTTTTCTTGATCTTATCTCTTTAGCTGCATGAAAAGAAACTGAGTTATCTGAAAGCGTAAAATCCTCCCTATCTTGGTGATTATTGCAAACAATGAGTGGATCCACATGTAGCCAGTGTTCTGTGCTCTCCCTTGACACTTCAAACCAGAAACAATTCAGGCATAAACTCCATTTAGTAGCTGCTGAGGACATGCTTTCCTCCCCTGCCTTCATAAATAAATGCACACTATAACATTATTCTCTGCCCTGTAAGGTATTTGAGCTTTGTCAAAGGTGTGGGGTCTGATCCAATCCTGCTGGGACGCATGGAAGTTTCTCAATGAACTTGCTTCAACATGAATGGGACAGCAGGAAATTCATTGGACCTCAGACATAGCCATCAGTTTTTGTGTTGATTAGTTAAAGCTATTATATACACACAGATAGCCCAAAAATCACACGAGGTACAAAAGAAATAAATCCTGACAGGATATTTACTGTAAAATTTAGGGTAGTTACATGCCAGAAAAAGGGAATATGATTCTTCACTGGAAAAAAAAACCCAACACATTTCTTCCTATCCCATCCCCAAAATAAAAACAACCAGCAATCCAAACTGAAAAACAGCAAGCATTTATTTGCCATTGAAACAATCAAAAGATAATGAAACTGAGCTGAATCTTATATTATGACTGCAATTTGTTATATGGTCACTAGGCTAATATGTGAGACTCAGCAATCTGGTGACTGCTCATAAAAACATGCAATTTAGCAACAGTTTTGCTGATACTGTATAACAGATTTGCTGTATTTTCCTTTCACTTTATTGCAAAGGACATTTATACAGAAATAGAAAGCTTGCTTCTGTGGAGTTCATCTGTTCCTTCTGGCATTTCTGCCCTTGTTATCACAAACAGATGATCAAGACCTGACATGGAGCATCAGCTGAGAGAGGTGACATACCCTGCTGAACCAACAGGCCTTAGTAGTGATTCAGTACAGAATATTCTTTCAGGAGGACACACAAAGGCCTCTAGACACCGACCTCCATTTGCCATAGATTTGCTAAGTAGCTGTCACCTCAGCCTGTGGATACACACATATTCTCTAGTCCATATGTGCTCCACACGTAATTATTTCTATTGATTATTGCAGGCAACTAATATATACCATTAATAGTGAAAAGAACAAGGAACTGTTTGTCTCACTTTGTCATTAATCCTGCCACAGTGTGTGGGAAAAGGCTACTCAGACCTAGTTCAAATTAGTTGTAGCTTTTCCTATGCCCATTGCATCAAGCACCTGTCCCATCAGTCATCTTCCACTGGGACACCTTCAACAGCTGTATCTGGATTCTCTGGATTTTACCTGCTACTGCTAAACATAGGTCTGGCAATAAAATGAATTCCACCTGATTACAAATGCATGCAGCATTTGTACATGTATTTAATACATGTATTTCTTCTTTTCTAATACATGTATTTGACACATGTACAAACACATCCAGTAACAATTTCCATGGGATTTCTCATCTTCTTTCTATTGGCTGCTTGTTGTAGGGGTGGGAACTGTACATACTTAAATGATTAGTACATCAGCATAAATTGTCATAGTTCAGAAATGTTTATCTAATTGTAAAAGCTGGTGAAGATACTATCAAAGTAGCTGGACAGTCCCTAAACAAATTCAGATATGTCACTAGGAAACTGAATTAAGGCAATACAGCGAAGATAGATACTCTCAACCCAATGTAAAAGCATGCTCAGTAGATATTCTGCTGTTACACTCATTGCAATTGCAAAATCATCTCATGACATAGGCTCTTGGAAGAGTTTTTGCTATGAAAACCTCAATCCAGGCTCTCAGATAGCAAGGGCTGTTGCACAGACCATCCCAGAGCAATTAGATGAAGAGTAACAGCTGGGATACTGATGAAAAAAGCACCTCGTTTTACAAACTTGCCAAAATCAAAAGCTCCCACTGATGTCTCATTTTTTAAAGACTGTAGTGATTCATCATGGATATTTGACCCACAGGTTTTGCCTTTTTAAGTTTAAAAACAGCTGCAGTCACTGCCTTAGGAGAACAGCCTGATTAGTTAAAGCTTGAAGGAAAGGATTAATCCCTCCATAAAGCTCCAGAAAGACAGAATCTCAGCAGGGGGAAAGCACTGTTGAAAACAAGGAAAGCAGACTGGCAAAGGCCAAACTAAATGTGATAGCTATGTATCTATGCTTGGCAAACACTGGAGGATTTTTCTGTTAAAACCATCAACATTTTACCAATGAGGAAGCTGTGAAGCTAATAAAAATATAAAGACTTGAAACCCAAACACACCAAATGCCCAAAGGATATGTGTCAACATGATCAGTGTTGGCACCTTTCAACTTTCCTGGCACCAATCAAACTTTCTTGAGAAAAGGAGGTTTCTCAAATCTCACTTGTTTTTTCCCAAGGGAAAGAAAAAAGCTGTTTAGGAAGCATCCTTTCTATGACAGACTCTGCAGACTCCATTTGCTATTCTTCTTCATCCAAAGAAGATGAAACCCACTAAATACCACTGCAAGTTTGAGTGCCAGCGCAGCGCAGTGCCTGCCCTAACTAGCTGTATTGGCGAGAAAAGAGCCACATAATCAAGAGTATCACTTCCTATTCAACTACAGTTCAACAATAACTTACAGGGACCTTTGTCCCACAGTGGAGAACAATGACTCCTGTCCAGAAGGAGTTGTATAGGCTCCAGAAAGCCTCATCCATTTTTACCTATCAAAATCCTCTCAGGAAGCCCACAAGTGGGGCTCACTTGGGCAGGAAGAGTAACAACTGGGCACTCCAGCAGGACCCCACACCCCTTAGAGGAAGCCAGCACAACTGAGGAAAATGTGATAGTGCACAGGTTATTCAGGCTTTCCAAATTGCACTGTAGCTTTTCTGCTTTCTTCCTCCTTCAGTAAAAATCCATTCTGTTGCAATCTTTTATTTAGCACAGTGCTGGCAAAGAGGAAAATTCTGTTCCTGGGAAGCCTAGGCACTGTCTGATTTTATAGCAAAAGCTTTGGGATAAAGTGAGTGAGCCATTGTATTTTGTGTTTTTTAGTTAAACTGGCTGGAAAAGCAGAGCTCTGCTGCTGACCCTGCTGCTCAGTGCCTGGGAGAGGGTTACGGCTTGTCTTTGTCTTTCCATTTTAACAATTTTCACCAATTGCCTCTCCTACACCTCTCAGTAAAGCTGCTGGAGGTTCACACAACCAAGCCAGAAAACAACATTTCAGCAACATCTTATTATCATCAACAAGACGCTTAACATCTCATTCCTTCCTCCTGCTATATTTGTGGGAAAATAATGGACATCTAGCATGAGATCTAAAGTTGCAGAAATGTGTGGAGGCCCAACCGCTGGGATTCAAGCAGGGATGTGACCCTGGGAGAGACCATCAGAAGCATATTCTGAGAAGTGAGGAATGTTGTGGTAGAGCTCTGACACATCTGATGACAAATTTCAGAGCCACCAGAGAATCTGACTCAGTTCTCACCACAACTGTTGTGCTTGGATGGAATCCAGCAAACAGATTAGCACTTGAAAACTAATTGCTGGAGATGCAGGTGGACAGCAGATTAGAGCTGTCACCTCAAAAGAAGCATCATCTTTGGAAAAGAATTTGTAATTTTATAACTCTTTCAAAATTACATCTGCACAGTGCCCAAGCATAAACAGTACTGTGTACTGGACCTGCCACATTAAAAATGTACAACTGCATTGCTAGCACTCTGTCATGGATGCATTATTACAGGGTAGAATTAAGCAACACCAGCAGGAGATGACTGGTATACCAAAAAGCCAGTCACTGGGTTATGCTGTCTTCTTCCATCATCTCAAGATGTGATCTGCTCACAGAAGGTCTGACAGTTCAGATCTCCAAGAAAAACATAAGCAGAGGTCTGCGTGACTTAAGTGTGACCTTTCCTTCTGAGTAATGGTCCAGTTCAGTGGTTCTTTCAAAAAGAAGAAACTTTCCACTGATGTCAACGGAAGTTGACCCTCACAGCCTAAGGCAGGGATGGTGAAACTTCTTGGTCTCTGTGCCTATCTTTAAGAAACAGGCCAGTTTCCTTGTTGATCACTGTAGGCCAATACACTGTTACTGATGTTAACAGCTTGCCATGGCTGGTGAGAAGGGGACAAGTCCATACGGCATATCCAATGTATCTTTGACAGTCCTTGCAAATTTTGTAAACCAGCTTATTGCTATTTAGTAATGCAGTTATAGTCAAGAAGAAAAAGTCACACGAAAGAAACTACTATTCTGCAAAAAGATTGGAAGAAAGTAAAGGGAAGTGGTTGCAAATAACAGAGCTGCTTGATGAAGCCTCTTAAAGCAAAGATGCAACTAAGAATCTGGCCTGTCGCTCACTAAAACCAACAGGATACTTTCACGTAAACCTGGTTGGTGATCAAAGGCTATAACTACACAAGCAAATACAGCAGAATTGCACTTTTTGGCTCAGATTTCATACTATGGTTTTCATCCTTCTCTCACACCCCGTCTGCCTCTCTTTTTTCCCACAAAAGGGCATCCTTCTCCAAACTGCTCATTAGGAATAATCCCGGGTCTGAACCATGTCAAAGCACTACCTGGGCACACACTATTTGCCGTTGATCAAAACCATGCCTGAGTTTTGGTCAATAACAATTAAAGGATCAAACAACAGTGCTCTAACCTGTGCCCCAGCCCTCCCCTCCCTTGCTTATATAGACATGAGCAGAAAAAATGGGAAAAAAGCCTCGTGAAGACCAGCTATAATGCTGCTCACTTCTCATCATTAGGTATTACATTGTACTGCTGTCTGCTCTTCAAGAGGCTCCAGGCTTCATCTTGGCTTTGGTTTGAGGCTCCAGTTTATTCATTCAGAAGCTGTGTTAATATGGAATGGGATTATTAAAATAGTGTGTTCGCACCCTAAAAATTTCAATACTAAATAAAATAATACTCAGCACATACCCTATAAAGAAAAAACATATCAGAAAGCTGCACTTGGCCAAAAGACCCTTTGGGGATATAGATTAAGCTGGGCTCCCACTTCTGAGAAACTGTGCAGCCAGGAACAGTGTGGTTACATCCATGAGTCTAAGGTTGCTGGCCAGCACCTTTAACCAGATGTTTGAGATATCTGAGGAAAAACACAAAAAGCATACTTCTAGAAATTATATACATTATCTTATAACAATAAGTTCTGTTCTGAATTTTAAGCTTTTAGTATTCCTGTGGGAATCAAAAGGAAAGGCAGGCATTGTGAAGACAAAACAGCACTGAATTTTCCATTTCCATTGCACTTTATAAATGCTGCCAATCCATATGGTGACTTTTCGAAAACTGCATTGAAAGGAAAGGAAAGCTTTCAAAGCAAATGTAGTGGCCATGTTCCAAACAGAGGAAGCAAGCAGTTTTCAAGGTATATCTGAGATTTACAGCTCTACACTAAACTCTGGCACAGCTCACAGCTGCTTTTTTAGTGGAATGATCAGTCTGGAGGTTCTTTAGTTGTTGGTTTGATTTTTTCTTCATGTGATTTTTGAGCTCCCTCCTGACACAGTGATTTTACATTTCTATTCCTTTGGAAACAGCTCTGAGATGCACATAATTGTTATAGAAAATGACAAACCTTCAACTTGGCAATTTGGGGAAAAGAAATGAAGACTCATGTCAAGATCAAGTAAATTTTCAGGACAGGAGGAGTCTCTGCTACATGATTTACCATGATTCGCTGCTTCCATGCTGTTTGGATGTTTGCATTTGTTCAGCTGTGTTTGATCTCTTATCACAGCTGGCTATCAGCCTGCCACAGCTGCTCCTTCTTGACCTTTTGATTGAAGTGTGTTTTCTTCAAACCTGATAGGATGCACAGGGCAGGGCTGCACTTCCTTGGGGATGACAAATGACATTGGCAACCATCTGCAAAGAGGCTTATTCCAAATGTGATGAACATTAGGAGGAATACAGTTATATAGAGCAGAGCAACAGGAGTGCAGAAGAAAAGAGGAAACATCTACTGTTTCTTATAATCTGCAGTTTCTTACGAAAAATGGTGAAACTGAGGAATTATATTAGACCAAATATGTATATATTAATACCTTAAAATATATGTCTATATTAGAACTATATTTAAGGCTTTATTGTGAAAGAGGAGAAGCACAGCTATAAGTCTGTCTTATAATAAACTTACTGACAGTCAATCATCTCCAACCCCTGGATGCAATAATAAAAGGAAAGAATCCTGTGGCAATGCTAGGGATATGAGGATTAGTTTTCTCTTCTGCAAATAAATGATTCTTTCCAGTTCTTAGTTTTGTACTGTCTGACTCAGAGATTGCTATGCAATACTCTAAGTAGCAGAAATAAAGCAGACAAAATACCCAGTTTTCTGGTTTTCATCTACCAGGACTGGTGGGACTGTAAGGGGTCACTTAGGACATTGTGGTGTTGCCTATAGAGGCAATGCCAGAGGTTACCAGAAGCAGACAAAGAAGAACCCCACTTCTGATAAAGCTACAACCATTCTTGTCCTCAGGCTCCTCCTGAGCCAATTCAGGTCCTGTGAGTGGGTGAGAACTTACCCCCCCTCCCACAGAGCAGAAACAAGTTGTAGCTCAATGATTTATGGTTTCTCTTTTTTTTTAAATGAGGTTAAATGTACAATTTAGGCTTTTAGTCCCAGCCTATGCAAAGTAAAGAATTTCCACATAGCTGGGGTCAGGCAAGGCAGTCCCTTTAGCAAAAGGATCTGAAAATGTGAATCTTCTCTGGTATTTCCAAGTTGAACAGGGAATAGGAAACCCCTGAGCTCACATGTTAGCAGCTCTGAAGTAACAGGTACAAAGCACGTTCAAGTACCACCACAGCCCAAGATCTGAATGCCCAGGTGTGTGCATTTGTCAGGAAGGGAGCATGCAAGCAGTAAGCATCTCTCCAACCAGCATAGAAGAGTAGCTCAGAGGACAGCTATTGACTCTATGGACTCTGAGGATCACCTTGTTTATGCATTCAGCTAATAGGCCTGGCTTCCACATTCAGGACCTTTCCAGGGCTGTACTTAATGTCGAAGAAGAATTTCCTCCAGAGACACACTGGGAAAGCACACACGTCCTGTGTGGCAATTCCCATTGCTCAGGGCCATCTAAGCAGCCCCTGTATAACTATCTCTCCATCCATCTGCAGGGATTGGGCACTGGTGGTACTGATCTCCGCCAAGCTTCCCAAAGCCTGCACTTCACCAGGTCCTTCAGCTTCCTCTGGGCTGAGACTAAATGCTCCCCCAGGGGTTCAGGTTGCAGATTTCTCATCTATAAAACTGAAGAGCAAGCAGGAGAAACATAGGAAGTCTGGAGAAACCTAGAAAGTAGCTACTAGAAAACAACAAAGGAAACAACAGGGCCTATGGGAAAGCAATAATTCCCAATAGATGATTAATAACAGCCTGGTAGGATGGAAGGGGGAGGAATTTGGACTGAAGTACTACTGAGAAGCTCTCCCTCTATTCCTTCTCTTCTTGCTGGCTGGTTCTTCCCTTTCTGCCTGCCAAGAAGGCTTTTCTCTCTGTGGTAACTGTAGGGCAGCTCTCAACTGATGCCTTCAGAAACATGTTTTGTTTTTTTACCCCTGAAGCTCACACCACCTCTGGTCTTTTCATTATATGTGGAATCCCCCTCAGTGACACAGTAAAACCAATGGAAACATCATGATTTCTCTCTTGGAGAGGGGGAGTGGTATCTGAAAACAGCACAGTCACTTACCTGAACTTTAACCAATAACTAAAACCAGAAATCCAGTCACTCTGCTGAGGGTGCTGCAATATTTCCCATTTTGTTCTCTCTATGGGAATTAAAGCAAATCAATATAGGTCTGCCTGGTTCAGGAGCCTTAGTTTGGAAGCCTCCTAAGGTGACTCAGTGGCAAGTCTAGCCACAAGTCAGCAACTTGTACACCACACCAAGGATTTTAGTATGAGCACCAGAGAACACGTTTGCATGCATACATCTCTATTTTGTAATAGTGTCTGTTACTCAGTGAACAAATGTTAAATGTTAAACAAACCCCTAATTTCAAGAGCAGAAACATCTATGAGCTTCTTCCATCAAAATAACCACATGTTGAAGGGCTCCTGTTAACTTACCTAGATGGCACAAGACTGCTTACTCAAGAAAGAAGCTGTAGATCCCAGTCACATCTCCATCATAAAGTCCAAGGGCAGATAGATCCTCTACCCATCTGTGGGGCTAGGATGAAGCCATAGTGGGCTCAGCCTAGACCCTGCTGCCACCAGGCCAGTCAGTAGCCATGGGGCTGTTCATGGGTCAGGGTCAGTGAACATACATGAGGGGCAGCTCCAGCAAGGATGAGACTAATAGTCCCAGCAGAAAGGCAGCTCTCTGAGGAAGGAGGGTGTCATGGTTTAAACCAGGACAGACGGGAAGCTGCTGAGCCATCCTCAGCTCTCATCAACTCTCAGCTCTTTAATGGTGCCCACACAAGGCCTCCGCAGCTTTTGGGGAATAATCCTGAATGTTCTCTGTTTGGCTGCATTTTTCACTGTTTTACATGCTAGATATACTTCATATGTTTTAAAAAACTAACACATGTAGCCCAGGTCACCAGGCAGCAAGAATAGAGGATGTGCAGCTTCGAACTTGCATTAGTGGTATGCCCCTTCATTTCACCTCATAGCTTTGGAAGAAGATGCTGACATATAGATGTGCACAGGGTGCTTCCGCAGAAAACTGAAATGCAAGCATCAATTTGTACTTTTTTGTGACTGCACTTTTCCAAGCCCAGACAGCTGCCACACTAGGAGAAACAAATTACTTAATCTTATACAAACCTTATGGATTGCAGGAGAGCAAATGACCAGTGAATCCAGGCAGCAACATACATATATTTCACTTCTACTGATCAAATCATCGGTATCACGTTCTTGCTATTTAAGCATTCCTCTACATCTTAGGTGGATAACGAACTTGTGCCTCTCCGGTGACATCAAGACATTCATGACTTGGAGATTGGAAGTCACTGTCATTTTGCATTTCTCTCATAGTTTCCACAGTTTGCCCAAATTTACTCAAAATACACTGAGAGAAGTGAGCCAAGTTATGGGAGGAAAAAAGTGCAGGGGTGGGTCACATACGTTCGAGGTCTTATTGACTGTAATCCAGCAAGACAGATAAATGCATTTCAACACAGCAATATGAGGCTACATATATGCTCAGAATTAGAGCCATAAAGAGATTCCAAAACTGGAACACATAGCATTGTAATTCCACTAAACAATGAAAAGCAGGAAGCAGAAATGTGCTTTATAGTTCAGTTTTTTTCTTGTTAGCATCCCAGGAACAAAAGGAAAGAATAAAGAGTGTGGGAAAGACAGTGCTAAAAGCCTCTTCAAAAAGGATGTTTTGTCCTTAAAGAAAACATTTACATCTTAAAAAATAATAATAATAATAAAGCCTATCACTCCAAATTTTTAGATCAGTAAATCACAGAGAGAGGGGAATTTAAAGAATTTCTATAGGAAATTCAAAGCAAAAGCCTTGTGCCTTTAAGAACATTACGCATTTCCTGGTATTCATTTGGCTGGTGCCAACAGGCGAGTTTAGGAATGCCGCTATTACAAGAGAATTGGATAGACAGCAACTCATTTTTCCCAGGCAATAAATCCTCTCCAGCATAACAGATAAGAGACAGGTCTTTTGCTTGACATGCAGACCTAAATGTTCTCATCCACGTTGTGGGCTGGAAACCACAAGCCATAGGCTTGCTCTGGTCCAAGAGACCATACGGTTCCAAGAAATCTCTCTGGAGCTCACCTCAGAAACAATCCCAAAGCAGAACAGGGAGGATAATTAGGAATTTCCTTTGCCAACATGTACGACATCTCTTTATTCTGTAGCTAACAAAGCCCTCTTTCCTATTGGCAGTATGCACAGAGTGAGACAGTATGAAGGATTGGACATAAACCTTTTTCCTTGCCTTTGGTTGAACAATGCTTGACTTACTTCGTTTTCTGGAGCCAAACAAATACAAGCCAGTGGCAATGACCATGGTGGAGTTCTGATGAGCTCCCCAACCAGTTTTTTGTCACATTTTTGTTGTTGGTTTGGGGGAGGGGAGTTGTTTGGTTGGTTGGTTGATTTTGTTCAGTAGATACAGAGAAGATTAGCACTAAGAAGGAGAAAATGACTGCTACTGCTGAACCCAGAACAATTTTCTTAATTTACTGAATGAACAGGAGTATAACACAGCCAAAAATCTCAAAAACAAGCTGGAAACAAATTTCCTCTTATGAAGATGACCAACATCCTGACTCCTTTAATTTGCCCACACTTAACCATTTACCCCCTTATTTCTTCTTCAAATTCCCTAGCGTGATTTGGATTTGATGTAGACCATTAGCAATAACAGGCTGGTAGAGATTCTGCTCTTTCGTACAGAAAGATGTCCAAAATGTTCACATAAAAAACTTCCTTGAACTTTGGTATGAGTCTTGAATTTTCTGTAAGCCCCCCATCATGCTCAAAAAACACATCTATCACTGCCTGACTTGTACATAGATAGAGTAAGAAGTAAAAGACAAAACTGCTGACAGTCAAACACTGGGCAGTTTTGCCCTTGAAAGGAATAGCTGGAAAGAAAGGGCAATGGTAAACACAGTCCACCAGGCCTTCTCACTAACTAGGACCGCTTCTTGACATGCAGTGGTTTGGTCAATCTGAGCTAAATGCACAAATTCAACTGTCTTCCAGACTTACATGGTGCTTGTTTTTGGAGTACCCAGGCTGCTTGCTACTGGTAATGTATGTCTTCTTACAAGATCCCCATAAGCTGTGAAGTGATGTTATCCCCGTTCTGCAATTACAGACATAAGCACCAAGGATGCTGAGGATAAATAGAGCTTGCTCCTAGTTCCAGAGTAGCCACAGCATTGCAATCCTCAGCTTAAGTAAAAAAAAAATAGGTTGGAAGTTACTGCATCTGAATGGTCATTTGAAGATCTGCACTGAAATTCAGGAGCCTGCAAACAAGACGACTCTAAGTAGTTCGGTAGCAAACAGTGCTGCACAGTGAGTGTCACAGGAGAGGTAATCCCAGCTCAGCACACACCTAAGGCTAGAGCTCTTGAACCTAGTGGGTGCATTCAAGTGTTTATATATTAAGCTTCCAAGTGGGTCAGAGAAAGAACAAACAGTGAAATCTCAACGTGTTGCAATCATCAAATGTTCCACTGAAGCCAGCACTATAAGGATGGCACCCGTATTAGCAAGAGTTATACCTGGGAATGCCTGCAGACTTGGGACGCTGTTTTTTGCGCCGTTGTTCCAGTCTGTGCCAGTACACACTTTTATTTCATTATTTACCTTCTTTTTCCCCAAGTAAAGCCTCCCCCCCTCCCCCCCAGCCCCTTTCCCCAAATGATACAACTGAAATACGGAATTTATGCTATTGCATGTCCAGGGTTTTTCTGTAGTCCTGCTGAAAGTCATGCAAATGATACTAAAAACTCTTCTATCAGGTACACTATATTACCTTATGTTTGTCATGGGTCTACAGTACACGAGTAGTTATAACAGCTCAGATGTTTACTGTTAACTTCTTATGCCAGTGCATTGGCAGAGGGTAGATGTCCCAGAATATTATGGGATCTCCATTCATTTCCCAGCCCATCACCTACCTGCTGATAACTGACAAATACCTTAAGTGCTACACCCATTTTAACAGGTAGGGAGCAGAGGGCTTTTCTAGGAATTCTGCCACACAGCATGATAGAAAGAGCAGGGAGCACACCAGGACCACCAAGTCCAATAGAGCCCTTCAGCACATGGTTTCTTAGTGACCATTTTTGTTCTTTTCTTTTCTTACTTATTCCTTGTGTAGTGATTTGTTAGAGTCACAAATCCACCGCCAGAATCTCATGAAGCTCCAACCTTTGTATCTGCCAGGCAAGGCATTCTTACATCTAAAGACTCAACAGTCTCAAAAGCCAAGTAATGGTGCACTTGCTAATTAATCCCAGTTCTCCAAGGCAAGTAACAATTAGCATACAAAATCATGCAGCTGGCTTGTTTGCAATCTTATGGACAGACGAATCTGGTGACCTTCTATGATGGGGCTACGGAACTGATGGACAGGGGTAGAGCAGTTGATGTCATCTACCTGGACTTGTGCAAA
>WYDI02020040.1:0-20872 GCA_009867235.2 Psittacus erithacus | reverse complement strand
CTGTCTTCATAAGGGAGGTGCTCCAGCCCCCTGATCATCCTCGTGGCCCTCCTCTGGACTTGTTCCAACAGTTCCATTGGCATACCTGAGTGAGAACTCAAAAGTAAAGCTGAGAAGAATTTCTACTCTTTGGATGTAAAACAGTCTAGCTAGTTTAACTTCTACTTACAATCAGATCAAAAGGCAGTTTTTATTACGCTGTCCATTTTGTGTATGTATAAGTAAACCCAACAAAACCATTTATTTTCTGTATTTTTAAGTACGTTTTTCTTCTTATTTGTTCCTTAGAGAATAAGCACAAACCAACTGACAAAAATTAGCTTTCATATTCCTGAACATTTAATTACTTTGTTGTCAATATTAAACTTCTCCTCAAGAGACAAATGATTTCTTTCTAGTGTCCATGATACCAAAAAGTTTTACTTAACCTTTGAAAACATAAAGCTCATCTTTGATGATTTGATTGTGATTGATTTTACTCAATGTTCTGTCATGCAAAATGATACAGTTTTGCTTTTAACATAGCCTTCACACCCTCAAAGAATTTGAGAAGCTGACTGACCTCCAGGCCTTTGCTTTTCAGCATGTTCATGGATATATTTGTGAAGTCTCTGATTCCATTTCTCTAAACTTTTTCTGTTGTGAGTAGTAGTCTCATATTTCAGGGCAGTGAAGACTATTCATCCCTTTCCACAGAGATTTATTCTTACTGTGGATATTTTTTGCTGCTTATTCCTTGCTGAAAGCCTGAAATAAAAGCAACATGTGAACCTCCCATTTTGTGGTCTGGCTGAACTCCTGGATAAAAAGAGCAAGTACTGTGTAGAAACATCATACTCTGGACAGTTGCTTATCAGGATGTGTCAAAGTTCACCTGGAAACTCATTAGCTTTTTTGTTCTCCAGTACTGGAGATTAAAAGTGTTACACGTCCTTCAAATTTAGATTATTAATGTTGACATTTTGGGTAGTAGAATCCTTACTATTATTTCTAGCATAAAAATTAGTATAGTTTCTATATATAAGGAACACAGAAATAATAATAGAATGAGACAGTTTACATGAGACTAATTCCCAGGATGCTGGTGAATCTCAAGTTGAATCAAAAATCAAGAAAAAGCCTGGTATGAAAAACTTAACTCCTTTCTCTCCTGTATGCGAACATAGTGATGTTCAGGATATACCAGTTTTTATTTTGTGTTTTAACAGAATGAGAATGATGGTTGCCTTGGCCTGGATACACAGGAAAACTACCCAAACCATTTAGACTTGTAGTTAAAATATTTTAGGACAAATGCAGATGATACAAGAAAGAAGGTGATTCATCATGTGATAGTCATCTCAATAATCAGTCTAATACTGAGCAGAAAATAAATCCAGAACAGTGTTTATCCCAATTTAAGGAAATCTGTGACTCTTAAGGTACCTATTGCCCTTTGGATTGCTGGTGTAGGTGGCTAGGTTTTATTATCTTTTCATCTGCTGAAAGACCTCAGTGCAGCTAATTCTACTCCAGCAGCATTTGCAATCCACAGCAGAACACCTAAAAAGACATCAAAAATAGGCAAGATAAGGTTATATTAAATAAACGTCAATATCTTTTTTCTTTCTATGTCCATTCTCATTTACTTACTTGTTTTACATTGCATGAATGATAGAACAGTTAAACCACCTTCTGGGCTAAATGAAATTATATGATGGGGTAAGCCTTTTTTGAAGTCTTTATTGTTTAATGCTGTACTGCTTCATGCTTCTTTAATAAGGCTATTTCTTTTTTGCTAGGTAAAAAATCTTCAGAACTTCGGGGGGGGCTCTTTTTTTTTTTTGGTTGGTTGTATTTATTTTGTTAAATAAAGCAGGTCTGAAGTTTTCTGGCTGAAAAATGCTACTTGTGTAAGCTAAAAGTAATATTATGTGAGACGACATGTAATTATCTTTGACTGCTGTGTAGCTTCTAGGATGGTCAGTGGTTCTGTGAGAGTTTATTTTATCTTGTCTTGTTTGCAGTCTACAAAAATTCTTTTGAGCTACCTATTGTAGCAAAACTTGGAGATAACGTAAAGTTATGTTTCAGCTCAGTTAAGAGCCTTGCATCTCAGAAAATTTTCAATCTTTGATGTATCTCAGGTTGGTTTTTCATTTTTATTTTTTACTAAAATGGGAACTGTAAAGAACTGGGATCTTATCCTCCGAAATGCTCTTAGCTCAGAGATAAAGTATTCAAAGCATTCAGGAGCAGAAGTTTCAAGAAATTCAATCTGCTTGCTTCTGACTTCCAGTTTTACAAGCTGGCATTTGTAATGTGTACAACTTTCTTCAAAGGTCCATGCTCTCTGCTTATCCTATGTTTGTTTATTTGAACTATCTGGATTGCAACAGTTATTGATTTCTGCAATTAGTGGGGCTTTTTCTGCTGTTGGTTTTGGTTTGTTTGTTTGTTTTGTCAGCTGTGTTAGGTTATGTCAAAAACTCTTGGTGATTAGACTCATCCTAGATCATCAGTTTAGGAAGAGCTATATAGTCCCAATGCCAGCACAGGGCGGGCTGGTGTAATCTATCTATTGTAATATGTCACTGAGTGAGAGATTATCTTGCATCCACCAAAATTAAGTTAATCTCTTCAGGCAGAGCAGTGCACTATGCTGTTTCTATTTCAGGGCTTGTTTGTTTGATGCTATCCTGGGGAGCTTTGCATCATATTTCCTTGTGATTGTAGGAAGAAACACGGACTGTTGCGAAAACCTGTATCCTTTATCCCCATACATGCACCTGGAATATAATAAAAGCTTCGATCTCATAGTTTGAGGAAAAAACCAGTATCCAGTGCTAGTTCTACTTCTCAAGCAGTTCTTCCTGGTACTATTGGCAAGTTTGTCAGTTTTTGACTCGGCTTCTGCTGCTGTAAAACTGAAATGCTGCAATAGTCTGTGAGGATTAAGTGAAATGTGAGAATTAATTAGATGGATGCTATTTTGTTTTAATGCAAACCAAATGTCCATCGCTACATTTGAGAATTGTTATAGCACTAAAAATACTTACTGAAAAGTTGCCTCTCCTGTTTTTAAGGCTGTTAAATGAGACAGTTTTAGAGAGAGAAATCTGAACAGAGATCACATTTCTCTGACTGAATTAATTCTTACTCTGGCTCTGTTTTGTGCCATTCAGTGAACGTGCGCATTCGAAAGTGTTTCACTTTTGAGTAGAAGAGAGGCATTTATTAACAGAGCAGTTGGAAAGACCATCCTTCCAAGTAACTGGACTTTGCTAGTACCACCAGGTGTTGACTTACTAGGAGACCTGAGTGAGCATATTTTGCCATCTTAATCCTGTTTAATTGTACGCTTTTATTCCCTGTGTGTGCTTGCAGTCAGGTACTAGCATAGACTGTGATTCATGACTGCTGACGTAGACACACTAAAAGGTTAAGTTTTTGGTGTGTGTTTTTTTTTTTTTTTTTTTAAAAAAAAACAAACCTAAGAAGTATAATCCTGTCATCTAAATACAAATTCCATCTGGAGAGGAACCTTCATGACACTGACAACTTGCTGAAAACAATCAAAATGCTGATGCAACTTGTTGGCTTGTAGTAGTGTAAAGCATGAATTTCTAAACCTAAATTGTAATATGTCTTTATTTTTCAGGTGTTCCAAAATTACCAGTAAGAGCTGTCATTCTGTTTGTTTTCAGAAAAGACACATTATAGCTGTTCGTAAAGCACAGAATAGCGAATACGAGTTGAGATGGATACAGATAAATATATAATATAGACACATATATGTGTATGTATACATACAGACTAGGGATAACTTTCACAGATGCGTGGGGGTTTTTTACATGGAAATTTTCTTATAGAAGGGTCTGTATGTTTCAGTCATTCACCTGAGAAACTAAGATGTCAGACTTGGTAGAGAAGGTAGATGCAGTCTGAGTTTTTACATGTTTGAGGATCCTGGGCATGTTCTATCTATACAGATAAGCTTTATGCTGGACATGTGATGTGTTCATGTGGAAAATATGACAAGATTGGAATGTATTGGATGTAGCTTACAGGCTTTTGATATGTGTGCAAATCCAAGTGTACAACCTTTAGCCAGCAAAGCAAGTGTTCTTAAATCAGTTGGGTACTCTACACGTACAAGCCTATCAGTACAACACCGGCCAGCAGTCCCAGATTGAGCATCGAACTCACTGCACATAGAACATGTAAAACCTGTTCGAGAAATACTGGGCACTGTTCTACAGCGACACACATCTGGATTTTTTTTTTTTTTCCTGCTCACATCTTTCTCACTGAAGTCACTTGGATAAAGCAAGGCTTAAGCTTCCACCTTTCTTTCTTTCTTTACAGAAAGAAGACTGTTCCACAGTACCTGGGTCCTGGGTAAGAACTCTAGGCAAGACAGATTCCCTTATATCTTTTTTAAACCCTGTAGGTTTCTGCTGTGGAATTGTCCTCTGGATTAAAAATGAACCTTCTTTTCATCATGTCAACTTTTTTTTAATCCAAGTCTTCTGGTTCTTATCAACAGCTTTTGACCGTCTTTTACACGTATGAAAAATTTAGTCTTCCCCTGCTTCTTCTTCTAAGAAAACTGTCTAATATTCATTTTGGATTGAACTTATATGTTTTAGATTTGCTTCCTTGTTGAGGAGGAGAGTGGAAATGTGCTGTGTCTTATGTTTGTTTAATACAGCCCTTTCTGATCAAGAGGAAGACTTTAAATTTCTTGCTAGGGTAAAGGCAGAAATCTAATTAAACTATTCTGAGGACATCCTAGAAGTCAGAATAAAAAGTATCTAAAATAATTACTGAAGCACATAAGTACAGAGGGACTTGTGGCTTGATTTTATTTTATTTTTTAAATTAATTTTAAGCGTGTAATTTCCTCTGGATAAATATCCCTGCATTCACAGCAAGTCTTACTTGTTCTTAATATGCTGTTCCTGTAAAAACCTGGATATATTTGTGAGATATATATATATAAAACAATAGCAAGTCATCAGGTTGTTTGAAAGCCATGTCTCAAGGACAGCAGAAAAATTGTTTCTTAGAGCATGAGGTAATAAGTCTCTTTTAATTCAATCAAGAAATCTTTTTTCTTTGTCTGAAGTGTTTAATTATCTTACTTGAACGCCCATTCTTCTAAAGTTTAAAAAATGCAACTTCTTTTGAAACAAATTTTATGATCTTCAGGGTAAATTATTTTGTAAAACAGTAAATACTTTGGTTTTCCTGTAGTTCAGGTAGGAATTCAGGGTTCAAGGATTAACTTTTTCTTGTGAACAGTTGAATCCAGTCGCCTGAGTAGATGAATTTTTAAACACTGAAATGTTCCATCATTAAAACAAATCTCTTCACTACCATTCAGTATTGTGTCTAATCCTGTTGGATTCAGTCTGTTTGTGGCAGGAATTAATTTTTCCATTCAGATACAACTGATAACCTGTATCTGTCATAAAACCCTTGGCTGAGTGTTCTTACAGTGTAAAATGGGAGCTTAGGAAAGTTACAGTCTGGAGAAACTGGATTTGTTCTTAAATAACTGAAGACCGGTGTGTGACCTTAATAACCCTCTGAACACATTTCCTTTGATAATGTTGCCTTTTGAAAAACTGGTAGGCCTTATTGTATTCGCAGGTGACTGGTAAGGGGATAAGAGCAGATGAAACAGGGATAATGGACAATAGAATATGGTTTCTTCTTTATAATCAAGTTCTTCAACATAACTGTTGCTGCTAGAAAGTATTGAGGTATTAAAGGAAAATGAGTGGGCTGAAGCACCATGAGTAGCCTGGAATGCGTATGTCTTTTTCAGCCGTTTTTCTTCGTTATAGTACTGTTTGTTAAAATATGTCTTCTGTGTTCATTCCTTCACTGTTCTTTGAAAAACATTTTTTCTTCAAAGTCTGGTAGGGAGGCCTAGTTGTATTCCGTAACTTTTGGTTCAAAGTGCTGTTCCCGAATGTTCAAACAATGTAGGGGTTTGTAAGTTTTTATAAAGGTGAGAAAGCTAACAATATTTGGTTTAAATGTAGTAGTTGCTGGTTTACTTCTGGAATTGCTTTAGGACAGCTGGGAAACCTTAATATAAATACAAAATTGAAATTTCATGTTTGAAAACCAGTCCTATGCAGAAACAATTTTTGAAGTATTAATGACCATATATTTCATTAATAGTCCCCAGCTGGAAGTTACAACTTCATTTTCCAGAAGGAAAAATGATTTTTAATTGTTTCATGTGTCAAAGGATGAGATGAAAAACATCATCTTCCAGAAACGAACCAAGGCAATTAGTATATCAGGTATTGTGTGTTTATTTGTAGGCTTGTTTACAAGACCTGTAAAATCTGAATATTTGAAAGATTTCCAATGAAGTAAGCCTACAGTCTCATCCATGAAGCTTGTGAATTTACGAAAGAACAAAAAAAGCACTAAATTGTTTTGCTGTAACTTGGGAAACATATTGCATGAAAAAATTAGTCTAAATTCTTGAAGTGCTGACCAATATTTCAAATTTAAAGAAAAGAAGGAAAAAAAGTACTAAAAATTAAATGCATGCAGCTAGAAAATAATTTCTTTATTACAAGATTTTTGTATTGTAAAATCACATCTGGTCTTATCTCCTGTTCTCCTGGACTAGGTTGGGGGTTTTTTGGTATCTTTTGATAAAAGCACAAAGCCATTAAATTTAGTATAGTTTGTAACTGATATTTCTTTAAAAAACATGGAAATTACTGTACCGTTTAAGCTTAATGGCTCCTCTACTCAGTCTACAGCAGGCAGGATTAGATGCTTCAGAGAAAGATGTCAAAATGTGGAAACTGTCAAAATACAGAATGACCATTTCAGACAGGAAGCTTTTCTAATGTTACAGTCTGCCACTTGGCAGAGGAGTTTCAAATCTTGGGTGAGAGGAAAGCTTTCCCTCAATTTTGTCTTGGTTTTCCTTCTCAAGTGTGCTGGCTGGTGAAAAGCATTGCTTTGTTCTGAGATTAGCTGGTTTTTTGAGAAGTAAACATTTGTTACATTCTGCATTCCTAATCTGAATGGTATCATTAAGATGTATATTGAAACCCAGCAGTTAGTAATAGTTGAGTCTCTTAATGCACAGCGCATCCTTTTGAAGAAACACTTAACATATTTTCAGTTAAGAGAATTAAAGCAGTGCAGTGCCCTACCCTCTGCCATGTCTGCATATCCATTTGTACAGAAACACTTGCAATACTTGTGCTCAGTGTTTGGTTGGTTTTCTTGGCCGGACTATGTGGAGGAGGGGTTCCTGATGATTTTTTGTTTTGCCAAATATAATTACAGTCTAAATCATGCTCATAGTGACTAAGGTAGCTCCATATTGAAGCTCATAATGTTTCTAAGCTATCTTCTTCCTCTGTAAGATGCAGCTAGCCTAAATGATACCTCTGTCTTGTCATAACTGGGTTATTTCTGAACCTCTGGAATACCAATATTCTTAATCTAAATTTAAAATTTTTATATAGTAATGAACGTTACCTGGTTTATGCTTATTATTTATTTTCTTTCAAAGGATGATTTTGACGTGAAATCTGAGGAGCGTGCCAGTGTTATCCAGCAACTTGAGCAAACGATTGAGGATCTGAGGACCAAAATTGCAGAACTAGAGAAACAGTTCCCTGCTGCTGAGGTACAGACTGCTGGGAGGGAGCATGAAAAGGAGCACACACATACAGTCTGCAGGGAACTCAGCAGTGTGACTCTTCAAACAAATGAAGAGGAGGTCTTACCCAGGACTGTGTCTCGAGCAAGATCTGTACAGACGTCACCAACGGAGGGTTATTTAACACACACAATGCCTTCAGCCAATGCACTGCCACAGCCACCCCCACCACCGCACTTAGAAGGGGGCAAAAGTGAAGGGCCAACTCAGAAACTGACAGCCCTAGAACTACAGCCCACATTTTGTTCTGAAATCTCCTTAATTCTGTCACCGAAGCTAATCTCGGTGCCACTGGATGCAAGCCAGTCAGTACAGAGTATGCCTCAGTCACCTCTTCCAGGACCCAAAGTTAATTTGTCCCTTGCATTTAAAGGAGAGACTGAAATACCAGCTTCCCATCAGCCTCTAAGTACTGTAGATGTGACTTGTGAACATCCCCCTTCTTTGCCCCTGGAGCCCACATGTAGCATTCCCCCATCGCTGCCAGCACCTGAACCAGCTGTAACCCTGTCTGGAGCACATGGCCCTTCCCTTGCCACTTCCATGCCCATGGCAGGAGTACCACCCCCACCACCCCTGCCCGGCTCAGGACTCCTTCCTGCTGGCTCAGCAGTGCCACACCTGGACCACTCTCTGCCGGGCATGACGATGCCACCACCCCCGCCTCCTCCTCCACCTTTGCCAAGGGGGGAGATACGGATGCTGCCTCCAGCCCCTCCTCTCCCATGTGCTGGAGTCCCACCACCACCTCCATCACCACCTCCACCACCACCTTTGCCCAAAGTCTCACCCCCTCTTCCTGGTTGGGGCATCCCACCTCCCCCTCCACCACCACCACCACCACCTCTAACTGGGGCTGGTGTCCCTCCACCACCTCCTCCTCTGCCTGGCCTGGGAATGACATCCCCACCCCCAGCACCACCTCTACCTGGAGTAGGACTGCCACCACCTCCCCCACCTCTGCCTGGAGGAGGCATCCCAGCCCCTCCTCCTCCACCACCTCTGCCTGGTGCAGGTGTCCCTCTTCCACCTCCTCCACCACCTCTGCCTGGTGCAGATGTCCCTCCTCCACCACCTCTGCCTGGTCCTGGTGTCCCTCCTCCGCCACCTCTGCCTGGAGCAGGTGTCCCTCCTCCGCCACCTCTGCCTGGGGCAGGTGTCCCTCTTCCACCTCCTCCACCGCCTCTGCCTGGGGCAGGTGTCCCTCCTCCGCCGCCTCTGCCTGGGGCAGGTGTCCCTCCTCCGCCGCCTCTGCCTGGGGCAGGTGTCCCTCCTCCACCGCCTCTGCCTGGGGCAGGTGTCCCTCCTCCACCACCTCTGCCTGGTGCTGGTGTCCCTCCACCACCCCCTCCTTTGCCTGGGTTGGGGATGCCACCACCACCTTTACCTGGAGGAGCACCAGCCCAGGGCAGCACTTACCCAGCAGTCCCACAAGGCTGTGGGTTTCTTCCTCCTCTGTTACCATCTGGTTTATTTGCAATGGGGATGAATCAGGAGAAAGGGAGTAGGAAACATGTGATAGAGCCTTCTCGGCCAATGAAGCCTCTTTATTGGACAAGAATTCAGCTACACAGTAAAAGGTAAGTCACAGAGTTGTGTAGGGAGTGATGTTTTTAATTTATGACTGTCTTGGTAGTGTTGTATGTTACAAACAGGTCTTTATTTATTGCTAAGCAGGTCTTTAAGAGAACCTCAGTGCAAATAGGATTTTATCTGTAGTTGGATACGTAATGGGATACCTGTTTCCTTTACAATTCTGAGTAATATTATCTGCACACGAAAGCTCTTTGAGGGTAGTGTTCTCAGGTGTCCTTTGGGGTTACATGCCCATGCATTGATCAGAGACCCAGGGGTGAATGTGTACCATTAAGCGTTCCATGAGATGGTTTTTAAAAATGTCATATTTGTGTTTCCCCTCAAATTTCAAGATACTGTTGGTCTCTGTAGAGCAACTTTCAAGTTTTGTAGCCTCTTCCCTTTAGATGCTGAATGTATGTATGCTGAATGTATGTATGCTGAATGTATGTATGCTGAATGCAGTTTGTCCTCCTCTTTCCTTTCTCCAGTGACCCAGAAATATTTTTTTTTCCCCCTTCATCTTGTACACTCAACAGACAGCTTCAAATAGCAATTTATTTGCATGGCAGCATTAAGCTATTCTGATAACCCTTTGATATACTTGATTTTGGTTGTTGATGCTTTTTGCTTGTAAAATATCGTTCTTTATCATGAAAAAATGTTTCTTAATCTTTTCTTTATGTCTCTGAGTACTGATTGTAAAACAACTTTGCTGTTCTCTAATGTTGAATTTCTCTTTCTTTTCAAGTTCTTGCTGCTGTCACACAGGTGGCCTGCAGATACCTGTCTATTTCTACTACTTTGTGTACATGTCTATGTTTCGTAGCGTATATACAGTCTATTTATATGCCTATGTGTGTGAAGTAGGTGAATACAAATGACCCTGACCATTGTCATGTGTGAATAAAGCAGCAATGAAAGAAGTACGGGGGGAATCAACAATATATCTTTTCAAAATGCTGCTAGTAGAACTTAGGCAACAACTTTTAAATTGCTGCTATTTTATTTTCTTCATTCCTCCATTTATGACCTTATTTAGTTTGACATTGTCCTACATAGGTCTTTTGCTTAACTTTAGAGATTCTAGTGCTTCACTTGTGTGGGAAAAAATTGAAGAACCTTCCATAGATTATCATGAGTTTGAAGAACTGTTTTCTAAAACAGCTGTTAAAGAGAGGAAGAAACCCATTTCGGACACCATTACAAAAACAAAGACTAAACAAGTGAGTACTCATTTAATTTCAGATCTTTTCTAGGCTTGTTTTTACATAACTACAGATTTTTGCATGCAGCTGAGATGAATTTTGCTTGGTGTGAAATTCTAAAAAAATCGAATGGTGTACAATAAAATAAAAATAGGAAGCATATTTCAAATGTAGAAGTTTAAACCCTGGGGTAAGAAAATTGAACCTGAATGTTTACCTGACTAGAGAGCTGTAATGTTCTTTGTCTGTGTGAAAATTAAACTGTGGTGTTGTGATAAGTAATTTGCAATTAAACTTTCAGGCTATAGAGGAAAATGTTCTTATGTAGAATCCCAACCAGTAGTTAAAGCTGTTGTTTCATCTCATCTTCACGTCCCTGTACTTAGTTCAAGGCTAGGCTGTTCTTTGCATCATCTTTTTAACATACAGGTTAATGCTATACAAGGGGTTTTTTTTCTACATTGGATATACGGTGGGACTCTTCAAGCCTCCACACAGTAGATATCATGTTTTAATATGGCCTCTCCATCTAGTAGTTCTGGAGATCTCGCCCCCGCAGACACAATTTGATCAGTAATACAAACATGCAGGTGCTCTCTATTGTGCTGGCTGCATGCCGCATGCAACAGAACTGGTAGTAAAGTTAGGGTGATTATCCTGAGGTGTTGGATAAAACCTTTATTGGGCTGAATGGGAAGGATAGTGCAGCTACTTGTGTGGCTGTTCATAACATACATGTGCGCTGTGCTAGGCTGTACTTACTGGGATAGGAGAAAAAATAACAGTGCTGCTTGGACCTTGCTGTCCTGTAATAAATCCCCGAAGTGCAAGACCTTTGGTCTTCTAGAAAAAGCCCCTTTTAATAGCTGTTCTTAACTAAGAAAGTGTGATAGTTCTTTAAGTAAAAAAAGGAGTGCAAAGGTACTAAGAAAGTGTGATAGTTCTTTAAGTAAAAAAAGGAGTGCAAAGGTACAGCTGATGCTTTGCCTATGAACTGTTGATTCCCTCGCATTTCATGAGGTTGGTGAGGCAAGTTTCTAAACAGAGTAGAAATGACAGGTGTTTAATTTTGTAACATAAACAGTGGTTAAAGACAGGCAGTGATTATGAATAAACATTAGATGTGGATTTTAATACTAAGAGTATTTATTTTTCTTGCAGTGCCAAAAATTTAGATACGCTGTCAATAAATAAATAAAATGTAGATGAAACTAAATGAAAATGATTGATTGTTGTTGACTTCTTTGAAAAGAACAAGTTGTTTATGATAGGAATTTACACACAGAAGTTTAAGGCAATTTAAGTAGGTGCCATCATCTAGAACAAACATTCCTTTGGGCCACCTAAATTGACAGAAGAGAATCCCCTGTGTATTTCCCTCCTTCTGATCAAAGGAATGCACTGCTCTCCAAAAACGAAATTGCCTAGTGGAGAAGTCTGATTTGTTGAACTGTAGTATCTGGGGGGAAACAATCAACAAAACAGATAATTGACAACTTTCATTAGAACTGCAATTAGGTATATCACATATTGCAGATGTAAAAGTTAAATGTTCATGTGTGCAGATCTAGTTTGGACTTTTCATGGTACTGACATGAGACAACTGAAGTAGAACAGCTTCACAAATATATTCTATGCTCTCTCCACAGTTTGGAATGCAGGCTTTCATTTTTTAAATTCTCTTAATTTATACCGCAGTAAACACTTGGATAATAAAGTCCATCCATGTTTAGCAGAAGAACAGTTACTTGTGGAAAACATGGCTGTAATTCCACAAGTATGTTTTTATAGAAAGCACCAAGTGCTGTTTAAGTGGTTACTGACTTACATGGCTTCAGTGATAGTAACGGGTATTGTAAAAATCTTACAAATGGTGTTTTTGTAGTGATTTTTACAGGGATTTGTTATGCAAAGCAGATGTGTTCTGTCACCTGTTGAGCTAAGGAAGAACGTTGTACAGAACAGAACAAGGACCTGCAAAGCTCACTCTGCTGCTTTCCAGAAATGCTTCAGTCTGGCAATTGGATTTCCAACTTGCATTGATGTGTGGGTGTTCTGGGGGGATGTATTGTTTAGATGGATTGGATGTAAAATACTAGCTGCACTGGAAATAGTAGTCAGGAAAAAATGCACAGATAACTTGCAAATGCATAAAAAATTTAGTACTCTACATAAACATCTGATTTTAATAACACAATGTTTTTATTGTAAGCTGAAATAAAAATGTATTTACAGAGGAGGCCATATGGCGGGGAGGGAAATTCTAGCTAATCTGAAGAAAGATTTGATAGTTTTGAGATGTTTTAGTGGGAGAAAGATGAATTATTTTAGAGTACAGTGCTGTTCTGCACGCAGCTATTCATGCTGTATGCCACAGAACATATGCATATGTTTGCTGGTGTATATATATAGATATGCATGATGTAATTCCTTCTAAATGATGACCCCTTTTTAAGTGGTAAAGTTATCTATATTAGTTTGGGTTGGTTGGAGGGTAGGGGGTGTTAACAGCTGAGTTAATTTCACCCTACCGAAGTATTGGTTCAAATTGTTTTTCCCTTTGCATGGTCATCCGCAAATAACATAATACAATGTAAATCAATAATGGTTTAAAAAAATAATCAATATTGCATCTAGCACTGAATGAAGGCCGCATTAAAATCCATCTCAGAACTTTAAAGAAAGCAAAAATTGTCAATATCTGTGAATGCAGCTGATTTTATTCTTACACTTAATGGTGCTACAGCAAAAGCTGTGATTTATTTTCCTCTGTTAATACGTATATGTCAAATTCTCAGCTGCTCTAAATGTGTGCAGGCTCAGTCAATGAGAATGCCTACTAAATCTTCAAAGAAAATCCTTTATGGGCTATATTCTAGTTGGGGCTGCCATTGCTACCTATTAAACTGGTCTGGCTTTCATTATAACTAGCTGTTGTTATAACTTTGCCAAAATATAGGCTGCAAGTTTTGCTGGGTTGGTTTTCCTCCCTCCCCTCCCTCCAACATTGGGTGTCTCCTTCATTTTGCCGACGTTAATAAAGAAAACAAAGCCTGGTTTTGCCCATGACCTTGTAGTTTCATAGATTTTAATTATGGAATTGTTTTTTTTCAGATGCATCCCTTGTTGGTTGTATAAAGGGATTCTTTAATTTTGCCACTCTACAGGCTATCTCTCAGTTCCTATTGCTCAGGAGAGACTTCAGGTATAATTTATAGAATCATAGAATAGTTAGGGTTGGAAAGGACCTTAAGATCATCTAGTTCCACCCCCCCTGCCATGCTCAGGGACACCACACACTAAATTCTAATTCTGAAGATTTTTTTCCTAGCCTTGTACTAGCAGGGTGGAAAACAGGGCCAGAGGGAGAGAGGCAATGGAAGATCAAGATGAGTAACTGGGGAGGGAGTGAAGAACCGAGGAGGTGTGACAGGTGGAAATACATAGCAAAATAGGTCTGATTTTGTGTCACCTCTTATTCTGTCCAAAGTAATTTCTGTCAGAAACTTGTGGTCCTGTGATATTCTTGACCTGGATGTTCCTTTCAACAAATAGTAGATCTCATAAAACCTACAGAGCTTGACCCAAGTAAAGGGTGAAATCTCGCTGGTGGAGTGTCTTGTTCAGCCATGCCATGTAGTTTTGGTTATATGTCTGGATAGTATTTTTCTTAGGACCCTTTCTGTAGCTAGTGTGGACTGTGTGAAGTGAGCATAGTTAATAATGTTTATTTAGAAAATTAAGCTGTTACCTGAGTAAAAAATACTTTAATCAGTTGTTGCATCACTTAAAAACTGTAATTTCTGAAGCAGGAGGAAAAAGGCTACTCTCATGATTAAGGCCACGTACTCAAGAATGACAGAAAATGCAATATTAAAAAAGTTACATAGCAAATACTGGCCAGTGTGCCCTGAATGACTTCAGTGGACAGATGGTACATAATCAGAAAATGTTTATATCATTGTCAGCATAATAAGTATACAGAAAGGGCTGAGCTGACTTGCATCGATTTTTTCCTACCTATTGAGCAGTCATTTTAGAAGCCCCACTGATAATCTTCCAACTGTATTTTTGGAAAATAATATATGCTTAGCTACAGTGAACTTTTCAAGAGTAGACCATGTGTTTATAATCTATCATGTAAACGAAATAGTGACATTAAAGATATTCTCATATGGAAAGTCCGCTCTTAATCTATCGACATTAAGATTTTAATCTCCCTCTTCCACCCCAGAAAATAAATAATAGGTTACTTAAGTTTAATTTCATTTCAAAAGCCTTAGATGCAAACAAGATGTATCAGTAAAACTTTTTAGTTAATGATTTCAGTGTTTTGAATTTTTAAGTTGAACATAAGATATAGTAATCGAATATTCCTAGAAATAGAATGCCACAGAAGTATACATTGGTAAATAAGATAAAAGCCATAGTGAGTAAACAGATAAAAGTTTATTCATGTGTACTTGAATGAACAAGGAATGACATTATTCTGAAAAAGAGGGTTTATTCCCTCCGTGAACAGTGGAGACTCTGTCTTAAGGAGCTTTCTCTGCCCACCTTCGTTGATCTATATTACCCGTGTCAGTGGCACAACCGGTTGCTGTGATATTATGTACTGTACAGAGACACAGTTAGGGTTCTGCTGCCCCCATTCCCTTTGGGATTTTAGGGGACTTACGCATTTATTTTATTTACACATGCAAATTGTTATAATGTCATGAAGGTATTTATGAAATGAAAATAATATGTAACTTATTTGGCTTGTAAGAATAATTTTTTTTATGAGCTGCTGTGTGAATGTGATCTCTGATTTTTACCTCTCATTTTCTTCTATATATAGCCTATTGCATGTTTTGCTATTATATTTTTTGTTTTGTAATTGTATCTACAAGGTTTTCTTTGTTGCAAGCACAGTTTTACCTGACTGCATATATATATATGTATCTCTCAAATATCTCTACCTGTTTAAGTTTCCCACGTCGATATTCTCTACTAATCACATGCATTTCTTGTTCTTGTTTCCTTCCTGCTGTCTTTTCTTCAGATCGTGTATTTGCAAGTTTAAAAACAAACATGAGCTTGGCATCCTACAATCTTGCAAACTCATTTTGTGACCCAAGAGCTCTGTGGGTTTCCCTATTTTGTTCATGTCTCCTCATTAGCACAGAAAGTTTCTGCTGATGTAACAGCCTGTTTTAGATGCTGCATCTGCTGCTTACAGATTCTGAATGGGCAAGAGAGGTTATATTTGTTTCCTAACCAGAGGAGCCATGTGGAGCATCTAACAATGGCCTTATTGTTTCTCTGTTCTCTCAAAGACCTCTAGAGGGGAAGGTCCTACTGAAGTTTGTTCAATTCAATTGAAAAATAGGCTTTGGAGGTGAACTGGATTTGTTCTGTGGGGCACTAGTACAGATTACCTGGAGAAGTTGTGGCTGCCCCACCCCTGGCAATGTTCAAGGCCATGCTGCATGAGGCTTAGAGCAACCTGGTCTAGTGAAAGGTGTCCCTGCCTGTGGCAGGGGGGTTGAAACTACATGATCTTTAAGGTCCCTTCCAACCCTAAATATTCCACGACTCTGTAGTATCTAAAAAGCAGGACCCAGATCTTAAATCCCAGCAAAAAGATAGCTGCCACTCTGGACCATGTGCAATTCTTGCTGTACTTGACACCACCAAATAGAGGCATCCTAGTTACAGCCATCTTTCCAGGGAGGTTTGCAAGCTTGCATTTCCAGTAGGTCTACACCTTGCATATACTTTCTTCTCCATCTCTCTGTGGTGCTTCAGACACTCTCAGTGCAACAGCTCGGAGCAATGGATATTGTAGCACTGGGTGATATCAAGGGAAGAAGAAAGGAAAAAATATGGAGATAGCAACACATATTTCTTCTCCCATCTCTCTGTCCACATTGATTTTGCTAAGGAGGCAAGAATCATAGAATCAGCTAGGTTGGAAAAGACCTTTAAGATCATCAAGTCCAACCATCTCCAGGACTGCCAAGACCACAACTATACCATATTACTGAGGGCTTCCCCTGCATGGTTTTTGAAAGCTTCCAGGGATGGCGCTTCCACCACTTTCCTGGGAAGCCTGTTGCAGTACCCGATTACCCTGTCTGTGAATAAATTTTTCCTAATATCCAGTCTAAACCTCCCTGGCACAGCTTGAGGCCATTACTTTTTAGTACAGGAGGTTTTAAATCTGATCAGGAAAACTCAGTGCTTTCAGAATTAGATGTGCATATGGATTGAATTTGTTTCACCTACAAATTAGGGTTTAGTACAGTGGTCATATTGATTTAGTAAAAAGTCACTGTCTGACTTAAGTGTGAACACATTTTTATTACTATCAGATCCTGAATTACAAGTTAAATAGATTTTTACTGTCAGCATGAAAATCAAGGTTTTGAGATTAAGTTATTTCTTTATTTGTGGAAAAGTATTGATTTTGCAAATTTTTCCTAGATTTTGTTATGTAGTACTGACTTCAGTACAAATGGCAAAACCAAAAAAGGTTCTTATACTCATTTGGAGTAAGTACTACAATGCAAAGCAATGTCATACTTTTGATTCTAACCATATGTTCCCCTTTAAAGATAGGAACACTGAAGCTTTTACAGCATGGGGTTTTTATTGTTAATATCTCCTACTAGATATCATAGTGCACCTTTCTTTGAGATTTTTTGGGGGTTGTTTTGTTTTCTTTCTTTACCTTTTCATACCCTCCCAACTTTTTCCATGTCTGTCTCCCTGATTTTATGTGCTAACTTTATATACATAACTACAACTGTTAATTCCAAATGTATTTGAGCATGAAATGCATTTTGCAACAGTTTGCAAAAAATATGTCTAATTGCGTGCCTGATTTGGATCCACAGTGGCAAGACTGCTCATAGCAGTTGGGTTTATCACCTGTGAAAACCACCTGCTGAGTGCATTGCAAACCATGCATGCAAACTCTGGCTTTTATACAGTTTCTAAGGAAATTTTAGTTTTTGGGTTTTGCTTTTTTGAGAGTTGTATAGGAACTGAACTTTAGGTACTCTGATCCTTTAGCTGATGAAAGATGGAGTAACCTTAATTGTAGTGCACAACAGTGAGCTAAATTCTCCAAGAGGAGCTTTAGGTATGGAAAAATAAAATCCTTGTGGCCTATTTTTAAACTGAGGAATTTAAATTTCAGTTTTCATCTCCATCCCCTACTTCAGTCTTTAAAGTTAGAATATTGTTATTTTTTATTAAGAGACCTTTTACCATTGTTTGGCCTCCTCTTGAAGAACACAATGTTTATTTAACTGAGTACTGTATATCTGAATGTAAGCAATCAAAGAATTTTTTTTAATGTAATGTCATAGGTGAGGAATATTAACTGGGGTAACCGTCTCTTAGTTGAAGATTAGTTCTATAGTAATAGTTCTGTGATATTCATTTCAAACACTACAGTTTTAGTGATAAAATAGCATAAAAGGACATGAACCGTTTATCGTCTGTACCATTAAAAGCTTTATTTATAAAAGCACAGTAACTGATAATATGAATGAACAGTAAATATGTTTAATCTTTACACTCAAGTATAAAGTTACAGCATCCACAAACTGGCAGATGAGGCTGCTTGACTGCGTTAATTTGTGTAACATGTCAACAACTTGCATCTGGAAGCATATGACAAAGAATTTTGAAACTGTGGGTATATCTATACAGATTATGAGAATCTTAAGTGGGGAAAGTAACCAGTTACTTTGCAGAACGGGTTCTAGGTTTGATTAGGGTAGAAGAGAGGAGGTGCTCAATATTATGCTTTATGAATGATGTTCGGTGGTGAAGGTTGAGTTCAGTTAAATCATAATGTTCTTTCAACACAAATATGCTGTTTGACAGCCAGGACTGGATGTTGTTGGTTGTGTGGGCTTGGTTTTCCTTTTCTAAGTATTAAGTAGAAGTGCTTGATCTTCTGTTGTACCAAAATGACCTCACTACTTGAAGCAGTCCCTGTTTCGACTCCCTCAATCGCCATTATGAGCCAGAAGTAATTTTTGGGTTTACCTTTAACTGCCTACCCCTTTATTTAGCTAATGCAAAATTCCATGCAGTAACTAAATATTATTCTGGGGAAAGGGAATCTTCATATTTTTGCTTTGGGGTTCTCATCAAACATGTGTTTTGCATTACCTTTCACTAAATATCTCTTTGACTCTTTTTGCTTGTGTTAAAAAATCAGGAACAAATTTGGCATGTAGTTTGTTTACTGCTTAACAATGAGGACCACTAAACAATTAGAAAGTTTGTCCTAGACTTCAGGCTGCAGATAATATCTGTAGCTTCCTTTTGATTTTTTTTTTTTTTTTTTTTTAATTTGTTTAAAGCAGAGTTCCAGAACCCAAACTAAAAAAGAGCTGTCTATTGTGTCTGGGGCTTTAGATCTTGTAGAGATTGGGTTTATCAAACTTCTGTTGTTCTGCTTTTAAATGGCGTCACTTGTCTGTAGCCTGTAGGCCCAGACTATGCAGCTGATTTACTGTTTTATTTTGATATGTGGGAATTATGTTAGACATTTATGTTAATAATCATATTTTCTGAATTGGGATTGTATTGTTACAGCCATTCTATTGGAGGAAGCTATAGTGTTCATGCAGTTGACTGAAATGGGAATGAAATGTATAATAGAGATTAGTATAAAACTTGACATAAAACCTAAATTTAAGTAAAGCGAGACAAAATTGGTAGCTGCTACATAAAAAGTCTGTTGCTGTTCTGCTCCCATTCACCTGGCAGCCATGTTCTTCCATACCCTTTTGATGGTGTGGTTTGAAATTTTAACAGCAATGAGATGCTATTTTTCACAAGGACATTGCATTTTTGTGTGGGTTTTGTTGTTTGTGAGGGTTTTTTTTGTTGGTTTGTTTTATTTTTTTTGTTTGTTTGTTTTTCCCCCTCCCCTCTGATCACCTGCAAAATGTGGCCCTTAGTAAATGATGATTCTCCTGTCCATCAACTCACTTTCAGTAAAAGCAGCTGCTTTTTCTTGCTAACTTCTTGGCTGCATTCCTTTTAGAGCACAGGACAGGGATTTATTAGGCCACTAGATCTGGTTTATAGATTATAGACCTGATCTTGGTAGCTCTCTGAGCTTTATTGCTGATGGGCAGTAGAAATAACAATTTCACAATTTGAAGAGAATATGGAAGTATATGGGTGCTGACACAATTAGAAATGGGGAGAGTACCTAGAATAGACTCCAGCTCATTCTTGCTCTTTAGGCCCCTGAGTTTAGGCCCCTAACAGTTTAGCTCTTTTGGAAAGGTTAAGTTGTGGACCCTTCCTTGTTCCTAGATACATTCACATCTGAATGTAGTTGTAGCACTGTTTTGGGGAAGATCACTTAACAAACCACCTTATTCTCTGTTTTCTTCTTTTGTTATGGCCAGTATAGTAGCCTGCATCAGTTCCACTTCTTCGTATTTGCAGAGTAATGAGTGACAAGAAATATGCAAGCTTACTGCAGATGAGCTCTTGCCACTTTGTGCGACTATTGTTTTTTTCTCGTAGGACTTTTGAATGGGTTTTTGTTTTTTTTTTTGGCCAACATTGGGATAGTTTTCTTGTTCAAAAAAAAAAAGGCCACGAAGGACTCCCTCTATATGTTGATGACAGCAGCAAGCTTAAGTTATTCTCTTATTGTGAAATGTTTCAAACTTGAACAAAAGCAATAATGGTTGGGTCTGGAATCGACAGTTTCACCAGCATTTTCCATACTGAATTCAGTCATCAGTGTTGAATCAAACAGCTTTAAGGAGAAGTTTTTGAACTTCTGAAAAGTTTTTTGGAGAGTTTGCATTATTTTTTAAATTTTCTACCCACTTTTAGAATTTTTTTCATAGAATGCAAGATATTTATTTGGTGGTTACTAGAAATGTACATTGCAACATAATTGTTAGAAAGACCTGATCCATATGTTGCTACCCAAGATCTATTTTATAAACCCTTTGTAGCTGCAAAGAAGTAAATAGAAAATAGCTTCTTTTTACAACATGAAAATCTACAGTTATGTCAGTTCCAGGCTTAAATGAACTTGATGTTCTATTTGAAAAACATTTAGAGTTATGACAGCCTCTTAGAAAGATAGTGCAGGATATCCTAATTATATTTTCTGAATTAGGTTAGTTTTTCTGTTGAATTCAGAAAATATGACTATCAAATGCTATTTCAGTCTGTTTGACTTCAATTTGAAATTCTTCATAATGTGTCACATGGATTAGACAATTGCATGGGGGTTTTTTTGATAATTTTTGGCAGATAATGTCAATGGCTATGCCCTGAATGTAGGTCTTTAACTTGTGAACAATAGTTATGACATATTTGGTTTCTAATGTTAATTGATAATTTTAAATTATTT